>PVJA010018421.1:0-39991 GCA_004027025.1 Myocastor coypus | reverse complement strand
ACATATCCAGGTGAACAAAGCACCCAAGATGCGCCGCCATACTTACAGAGCTCATGGTCGGATTAACCCATACATGAGCTCCCCCTGCCATATTGAGATGATCCTTACTGAAAAGGAACAAATTGTTCCTAAGCCAGAGGAGGAGGTTGCACAGAAGAAAAAGATATCCCAGAAGAAACTGAAGAAACAAAAACTTATGGCATGGGAATAAATTAATTATAAAATAAATGCAAATAAAATTAATGTTGTTGACTATTAAAAAAAAAAACAGCCAAGGAGACTGTAATACCAAGATTTTGTGCCTTTATAAAAATGATAACTGCTTCTACTTCCCTATTATTCCTAAACTGGGCCTGAAGTCTTACCAGTTGGAAACAGTAACAGCTGAGTCCTATACTGTTTAAAAGGAATACATAAAGCTTAAAGAAACAATGTTATAATTTCTCTGTGGCTAAGATGGGAACAATGTATTTGAAACTCAACAGAATTTTTAACTTCACAGTACCCTAATATTGTTAATTAGGCATTTGAAAATGGGAGACATTGGAGTAACTGCTAACTTCATCCCAGAATACCATCTTCATAATCAGCCCGTGATAGCAGACAGCTATAAAACAGTACTGTCATGTGGACACACTGACAGCTGCAAGTTGCTAGGTTGCCAAGATGTACACACAGCAGGATAACTAAATAACTTAAAAATTTATGTAGATAGGTGGTTCACATTTTATTTCTCCAGTGACGTATTTACAGCAGAATATAAATTAAAGGCCTGCTTGCACGCCAAACCCAGGTCCTTTAGGTGGTTCCGTCAGTGAGGTGAGACCTCCTGCTGGCTCACAACAGAAGCGTCCACTCCTGAAAGGACAAGCAAGTAATATTACGTTTATTACTGGACGACTAGCATCTGTTAAATTTGTGCTTTTTCAATTTATACCTGTTATAAGAGCTTATTTAAGCAATTGTTCCCTCTGCCCCTAGAACTAGCATGGGTTATGTAACCTAGAAGACAACTACACTTCAATAAACTGGGATGGTGTTAAGTTCTTGTATCTCAATTGTATTTGGACTGAAGAGGCTATCACAGTTACTACAAAGAAAACATCCATCTTCATACTGCATTTAAAGACAGAAGCTGGACTCCTTGAGTAATCGGAGCTCTTAGGACACTATCCCTTAGAAGCAGTGAGTTCTAAATCTTATTTGTATTTGCCCTGTAAAGGCTACATTATTATTTTTTTAAAATTCCATGGCAAAACAAAGTTAGGCATGGTAAGCACCCCTGCAGTCTCGCCTCCCTAGGAAGATAGAGCAGGAAGATCATGTCTGAGCCCACCCCGGGTGATTTAGCAAGACTCAGCCTCAAAAAGAAAAATAAAAACCAGCTGGGAATATAGCTCAGTGCAAAGGCCCTGGCTGGGTTCAATTCTCAGCGCTACCAAAGCACAAGACTCCAGACTAGGGTGGCATCTAGGGCCATGGAGAGAGAAGAAAAACGAAACCAGTACCACTGGGGAACCTGTTAGGCGTCGGGGTGGCAGGAGGAGCATGTCTTCCTCGCCCCCACACACCCCTCCTGGTGGCTTCCACCTAGTGGCTCCAGCTGCCCTGTCTGACCTGTTGCTGGCCCAGCTCAGCCCCAAGTCTCACTTCACTACTCCTCTCCCTGTCTGATCTTGTTCCTGTCTAGAGTGGGTGAAGAGCTTGCTTCGTTTGTTATCTTTTCATTCCCTCCGTCTTTGCCCCTCATAGTCATCAATCCTCTACATGTTCTTTAGAACCTCTGAATTAAATTTTTTGTTGCAGGTATGAAAAATGCACCATACAATGGTATAAAAGATCTATTAAGCTATCCCAGTACCTAATAAAAGGAACTACATAATGTACTGTAATGAACAAGGCCTTAGAAGTCAGAAGTTAGTAACATTTGTTTGTTATGAAAACCAAATCAGAAAGCAATCACTGTGTAGTTTTTATCAGCACCTACAATTAATGTGGTAGTGGCAAAATAGTATTTATCATGAATAAAGACAAACAACATCTGGCATTATACAAGGCTGGCCTTGTGCTCACTTTTGCAGCCCCCAGGCTGAACGCTAACTGACCTGATAGGGATCCTGCTTTCTCAAGCTTGGTAGTGCTGGGATTAATCATGTGCCACCATGCCTGATTCCATGGCAGGTACGGCACGCAGGTCCACCAGGTAGGTGCTTATGCCTGAGTTATCTCCCCAGCCCTGGCATAATTATTTTTAGATATCCACTAGTAATGGGGTATACCTGCTGCTCTTTGTTCATTCTGTAGAACCTTGTGGCTTAAGCTAAGATACCCTTCTGTCAAGTTTCTTCCACTGCCAGCAACTTTTCTCTTGCTCAAATGTCAGAATGGAATGGGACATAAAGTCATCTACTGAAAGATGAGCATTTGGTATCAAAGCCTCTTCCCATTTTGCATATGGGTCTTAAAAAAAAAGCTCCTTAACTGATACCTTCTTTGTATTACAAAGGAAGATCACATAAACTGGTTTCTGGTGCAGTCAATGGAAATAGCATGTATATTTCATGAGTACTTCAAAGGATTTTGGAACTTAATTTTTTTAAAATAATCTAGCCCCAAGTTTTTTTAAAGTTTTGCTTTATGAAACATACTTTACAGGGGGCTGAGGAGATGGCTCCGAGGAACAAGTGCCTGCTAGGCAAGTGCAAGGTCGTGAGTTCAAACCCTGGTCCCACAAAAAAAAAAAAAAACATACTTTACAGATAAAAAGAGTTCCAGTGGACCAGTGTGTCTGTAACCCTTCTCCTCTTTCTGTCATGCATACAATGAATATCAAAATAGTAAAGGCTATAAAATCATTTGTTTACTCATCTAATTATCTACCAAACAAAAAATGATTTCCTGATGCTGCAATACTTAAATGCTGCCTATAAGTTACCTTTGCTCTTGTCATTAAAATTCAAAATATAAATGTGTGTTATTAGCCATTCAAGACTGTGTACACACACACATACACACACACCATTTTAACATATGTACATTGGGAAATCATGGCCTTCCTGTGAATTCTTAAGACTTACAGGAAAGTACTACATTGACTGCTTTATGACAAATTAGTACATACATATCTTTCCCCATCAACTGCCCCTAGTTTTGTAATAAAAATCCAGTGCCTAAAAGAATTGCACTGGCTAGGGACATAGATTGGAGGTCTGAGCACCTGCCTGGCAACTGCAGGGACCCAGGCTTGATCCATACCATGCCATTCACTGAGACTGGGCATGGTGGTGCACGCCTGGAATCCCAGCACTGGGGAGGCTGATGCAAGAGGGTCCTCACAGTCTGAGCTGTACAGTGACACTCTTACCAAAGAAATAAAAGATTGAAAAAAATTTAAAAGTCACAAAAACAAAACTGTAGCCTAGTTAGCTATATTTTACATCTTAGCCAGCTGTATGCCACAATCCTGCATACTTTAAGATAGTTTCATAAAACAAAATATAAAGAATTAGATGTTATAAATTAATCCATCCTGAAAACAACCTGTAATCTTGGAGAAAGGTTTTTCTTTTCTTTTTTGCCTGACCCAGGCTGCCTTAAGGGTGGGTGTGGGGCTTGAACCACCGTCCCCTATGCCTGGCTACAACTACCTGCATAGGTGCTTAAACCACTGAGCTAACCTGAAAGCCTGCAGCAATTTCTGTCTTATAACTGCATTAATACATTAGGCTTACTACTGTTAGGCATCCCTATATTACGATGTCCAAATACAGGTTTTGGACGTTATAGGTGCTATAAAATTATTGGAAAAGGTAAGTAGATCGGTGTTTTTTTTAAAAATAAGTGATAAGGAAAAAATAAAAACAGGTTCAGACACCAGTAATTCCAAAGGTCAAAAATCCCATTGAAGAAATGTAACTACTAATCAGCAGCATTATTAGTATATGTTTAAAATGCTGAACTGAGCTGGGCATGATGGTGCATGCCTGTTCCCCCAGCACTAATGATGCTGAAGCACGAGGATCATCTTGATTTTGGAGCAAGCCTGAGCTACATAGTCCAGGCCAGCATAAATTACACAGCAAGACCCTGTCTCAAATAAAAAAAAAAACACCTTAACCATGATACTTCTCTTATTAATATTGTATTTTAGAATCTTGTCTTAAAGGAATTCTGATTTCACGCAAGACACTCTTACCCAGAGACTTAGACCAGCCATCCATCATAACTAATGAACACTCAAGGTAATATTTCCAGCCTTCATTTCTGCCCTACACAGGAGCAGGCTCATATGCCCAAATGGATTCTGCTACAGATGGCCACTAGGCATGCCTACCACATCCTAAACAAAGATCTTGCCTTTCTTCCTCAAACTTGCCGTACTCCACGTCTTCTGCATTTTCAAGGAATCGTGGAAAGGCTCAAGTGAAACTGATAGAATTCACTCATAATTACTGTCCATAACATTCACTAAATTCTAAACTATTCTCCACACAGGGCTTAAGACAGTGTTTTTCACAATACCCACCCTGGACATGTCCCAAGACTAGCTTGTTATTGTACATAGGCTCCAATACAGGCTACTCCAGCTGGATCTCCAGCTCCCTCTCAACCCTGCCACATTCCTCACTCGGCTCTCAGCAGCCACTGTCCCCTCAGCACATTAATATATGCCCTGTTCTTCCTCCAGGCCCTTAAGTGGCTCCCTCTAGCTCTTCAGAGCTGGACTCCAATGCTGCCACTTCAGAAAGCCCTCTGCAAATGGAATTGACTCCCATTCTCTTTCCCTCTTGGTGTCTCATTTTTCTTGATAGCACTGATCACTTCAGAATATTTGTTGTCTTCAACATGAATGCCACTACACACACACACTTTATCTTGATTATAGTCAACATGTTGGTAAAATAAATGAATACTGAGTATGCAAAGTAGTATAATAAGGTAGACAAGTGTTCCAGTTTGTGGCAGAATAATACAGTACTAGATCAATGTCTGTGAACCACACGTAAGGGTTCACGAGGGGAAACAAAAAGTTCTAAGCAGAATTATGACTACAGGATTACAGCCATCTAATCAGAAGGGGACCATCTAAAGAACCTAATTAGATCTCACAAGGAAATCTGCATGCAAGATATTTTGTAAACAAAAAACCAAAATTTGAAAGAAATTAAAGATAAATCTGAACCTTAAAGAATCTGAGACCTGTCAAAAATACTATGAAATAAAGACTTTCATGGAGAGGGCAGGAGTCAACGTGAAGCAAGACAAAGTAAGGGGCAAGAACACTGGCTTAGAAAGATACTGTAACGAGGGTCAACCAGATAGCTCAGTGGATTAAAGTGCCTGCAAGCAGGCACGGGTTCGATCCCTGGGCCTGCCATGCTAGCCCCACCCCCAGGGCACGCTGAGATGACAATTGAGACTGAGCACCAGGTGCATGCCTGTAATCCCAGTTCTTGGGAGGCTATAAACAGGCAGATCACTACGAGTCCAATCTAGTAGTAAGACCCTGAACATGCTGTAGACCCCTCCCTAAAATATATATATACATATACATATATATAAGATACTATAATGTTAAATGACAAAAGTTCCATTTCATTTGCCTTTAAAAAAATGACTGACAATGTTTTACTGTCTGACAAAGCAAATATAAACTATATGTGGTGGCACACACCTATAATCCTAGCACTCTGGGAGGCTAAGGCAGGAGGATAAAAACTTCAATCTCCTTTGGAAAAATCAGCAACTTTGGGAGATCCTATTTCAGTTCAAAATGTAAGGGAGATGTAGCTTAGCTCAAAGGCCCTGGGTTCAATCCCCAATACCACAAAAACTAACAAAGCAAAACATTGTAAGCATAGTTCAAGAAAGCACCAAACCTCTTCAGGCCAATTTATGCATATAGATTCAGGGTTATATATCTCTTAGAAGTTGAATAGTTAGGGCCAGCTGGTATTTTCCAAATTTAGCTATACTGACCTTATTTTCTCATGAAATAGGCTTGTTTGCCAGTATATTTTTAGGAAGCAAATTATAGAATTACTCTATGCCCTCTGACTTTGTAATGAAACTTTAGGAAATTATTACTTATAATAAAAAGTAGGAGGGGCCCGGCAGGATGGCTCAGTGGCCTAAAGCGCCTGCTTGGGAAAGCTTGGGCGGCTTCAGGGACCGTGGTTCGATCCCTGGCACCACATGCTGCGCCAGCCCTGCCTTTGGGGCAGGCTGAGCCGGCCATAAAAATGAGTGAATAAACAAATAAAGGTTCTGAAACAAGAAAAAAAAAAAAAGTAGGAGATACAGATACATAATTTTTTTTTATCATGGCTGGCTCAGCCTGCCCTGGGGGTAGGGCTGGCGCAGCATGTGGTACTGGTGATCCAATCATGGTCTCTATGGTTGCCTAAGATTGCCTAAGCAGGCACTTTAGACCACTGAACCATCTTACTGGCCCCCGAGGAAATATATTTTAAACCAGAAAAAAGAACACATATCTTGTTTTTTAAACATCAGAATAGTAGGGGCCAGGGAAATAGCTCCGTGGCACAAGTGTCTGGCAATGCAAGGTCATGCGTTCAAACCCCAGTCCCACAAAAAAAGAAAAAAAAAAAAAAAGATAAATATCAGAATACTAGATGGCCACTAAAATCTGTAAGTGGTTTGAGAGAAAAAGAGTTTAAACTTAACCATATAAATTTGCTAGTATTAGAAGACCTTCCTAATAGTAAAGGAACTTAAAATAGGGTCACAACAAGAAAAGTTGATTGGTGTAGCACAACTACAGGATAGCAGCAACTCACAGGGTGAGCTGACAAAGACCCAGACATTCTAACTGATTCTAGGTGCCCTTCATTGTATAATTGTGTCTGAAGGAGAGCTGATGTATCGTAATACATGTTGTATGTAGCACAAAGGAGGCAGCCCCTCAACATTCTCATTTACTGGTGCACATCTTGAATGTAAGCATGTGTTGTTTGTTTATTTATTTATTTTTATGGCCGGCTCAGCCTGCCCCAAGGGCAGGGCTGGCGCAGCATGTGGTGCCGGGGATCGAACCGCGGTCCCTGCAGCCGCCTAAGCTTTCCTCAGCAGGCGCTTTAGACCACTGAGCCATCCTGCCGGGCCCCAGCATGTGTTGTTTAACAATGAAGGCATGCTCTGAGAAATGCACATTAGGTCCGTCACTGTGTGCCCATCAGAGTGCACACATACAGACCACCTTGGTGACAGCTCCTAGGGTACAGTCCTACAGAGTACATTACCATACCAAACACTATAGGCAGATTAACACAGTGTTAAGTATTTGTATGTCTAAATATGTCTAAGCTTAGAAAAACACTTAGTAAAAAATCTAATAGGAATGTTGAAGCTCTACTGTAAGCTTATGAGATGGCCATTATATATGTGGCCTGCTCTTTTTTTTAAATTTCTGACCAAAATTTTATTTAATAATATACCTTTTATACAAAAATAAAAGTAAAATTTGATCACATCTTACAGCATAAAATACAGAAACATTTCCATAATATCACATAATCAAATGATATTGAGTCAAAATGCCCCACTGAGTTCAATTTTTTAGATAATTATATGTATATTTGATGTTTTTAAAGACATATAAGTTTTTCATGCAAAAAATATTGGAGATAATTCCAGCAAAATAGAAATTATAGCTTATAGGCTAAGAAACTTTGAAAATTCCTCAGTAGAAGCCATAGGTCCAGCATCTTCTACAGTACGGGGCAGCAATAGCCATAACCATAACCGCCATAGCCACAGCCTAGGCCACCATAGCCATAGCCCAGGTATGGCCTGCTTTTGACAAGATATCATCACCTAGCATATGATTTTACTGTGATAATTTAAGTGCCACACTGAAGTCACAAGCTGACTAGAAATCCCACAGAAGGGGAGACCATAACTAGGTCATAAAGAAAATACAACCAGAGAACAGTGGGAAACAAGAGGGTCACCATTTCACATACAGAAAAGCTGTTATTTGGAAGAGAAAGTAAATTACCTTCTGTTGGAAAGCAGATGAAAAGCAGAGACAGAGCTAGGTCAATCTTTTAGCAATATAAAATTTTAGTTGAATTTTTTTTTTTTAAATGAGAGGTTTGGGGCCTGACAGGATGGCTCAGTGGTCTAAAGTGCCTGCAGGCGCCTGCAGACGGCTGCAGGGACCGAGGTTCGATCCCCGGCACCTTGTGCTGCGCTAGCCCTACCCTCAGGGCAGGCTAAGCCAGGCATAAAAATAAATAAATAAACAAACAAAAGTTCGTTTCTGAAACAAGGAAAAAGAATTAATAATAATTTTTAAAAATAAATAAATAAAAATAATTGAGAGGTTTATTTTTTGTTTTTGGTGCCAAGGACCAAACCCAGGGCTTCTAGCTTGCCAGGCAAGCATTCTACCACTGAGCCAAATCCCCAGCCCTGTAATATGAACTTTTAAACAACAGAAAAAGATTAGTAAATTTCCTTTACAAATGTTCAGGTACATATCAGACAATTATCTGACACAATTTTTTTTTTAAAATTTAATTTAATTTTATTTTTTCTTGTTTCAGAACCCTTGCTTGTTTGCTTATTTATTTTTATGGCTGGCTCAGCCTGCCCTGAGGGCAGGGCTGGCGCACATTGTGGTGCCGGGGATCGAACCGCGGTCCCTGCAGCCGCCCAAGCTTTTCTAAGCAGGTGCTTTATGGACCACTGAGCCATCCTGCCGGGCCCCTATCTGACAGGATTTTATTTTATTTTTTTTTATTCTGTGGATATTTTATTTTATTTATTTTTTATTTTAAATAATTTTTTTTTAATTTTTTTTATTTTTTCTTGTTTCAGAAACTTTGTTTATTCACTCATTTTTATGGCCGGCTCAGCCCGCCCCAAGGGCAGGGCTGGCACAGCATGTGGTGCCAGGATCGAACCACGGTCCCTGAAGCTGCCCAAGCTTTCCCAAGCAGGCGCTTTAGACTACTGAGCCATCCCGCTGGGCCCCTGACAGGATTTTAGAGAAAAAGATTCTCTAGATTCTCTAGAAAATAGGTTGGCTTAGATACTATCCAAAGTTCTTGCCAACTCCTATGAACCTGGGGTATAAAACTTAAAAAATAAAGTTTATATAAAAGATTAATTTAGGTTAGGCCATTAAAACTGTACTAAATAAATGTAGGCATACCTTGGTCCAGGTTTAGGAATTTTGCCAGCTTTCAGCTCATCAATAATTTCTTCAATATCCTTAGGTGTCAGGTCCTCCTAAAAAAGTTAATAGCAGTCACTGAAATTATTTCTACTGAATTTTGTACATCATGTCTTGGCTGTTAGACCAGTGAAGTATCTGAAATCTATATATAAAGCCCCTTACCGATTAGCTTATTGTCAATCTCTAAGCTCCCAACACAGTAACAAGACAGCAACAACATATTGAGTAACTCCAATACGTTAGTACATGTGTACCCTCAGTGTAGTATGACGAGCTATCTAGAGTATGCTTAATGTGAGGCACGTGCATGGGAGCACCCCGGCTCCACTAACTAGCTAGTACTCTAGGACAAGTTCCTCAGGCTCATCTAGTTTGTTTCTTATTTATAAACCTACTTGAACCTGTTTAGATGACTAGATGAGAAAGTAGAACAGTGTCCAGGAACAAGTTCAATACTATATTGCTAAAGTATAAGTGGCTGCACTAACTTATAAATATATTCCTTAATTTAAAGCTCTAACTCCTACTAACTGAAAGAATCCCAGCCCTTGCACTATCTACCTGTAGGCTACTGTATTTAGACTTATAATACTTTGCAAACAGCCTTGACTACTTTATTCCCATATAAACCGAGAAATAATTATCTGGAGTCTAAAACCCAGTGGAAACTTGAGACAAGTAGAACATCCAGCAAACTTGGCTTCAGGGTCTGAAAGCCTACAGTGACAAAGGACAAAGCTCAAGCCCAGCCCAAAAGAGTCTACAAAACCACTCGGCTTTACAGGGCACAAAGCTAGGCCCTCACTGTGAGGGTGAATTAAAATAAAACTGTCCCTCAAAGGACACTACTCATCTTAAACCTTGTCCTGGGGTGGTGGAGGAAAGCCTGCCATGTACAGAGAAAAGCTTTCTGGACCAGTGGTAGGAGGACTTCTAGCAGCAAGAGAGGCAAAGAAAACACGTTCATGATGAAAAGCTGCTGGGTAGCTTGAACCATGCATGCCTTTTTATTAATTTTATTGGTAAAAAGACCAGTAAAAGTCACTCCATCCATTTATACTACCAGTGCTATATAAGCCACCTGCTGGGACACTCATGAGTAACACTGGTGGGGCTCAAGCTGGCAGGAACATGTTAATCTGTCTTCATAATAAGAACTTATAAAGGATTTCTATGTACAAATTCTTAAAATGATAAAAGCTAACAAGGGAGCACAAATGAAAACCAGAATATAGGGCTGGCGAGATGGCTCAGTGGTCTAAAGCGCCTGCTTACGCAAGCTTAGGCAACCGTAGGGACCGAAGTTCAATTACCAGCACCACACGTTGAGCCAGCCCTACCCCCAGGGCAGGCTGAGAGCCAAAATAAAATAAAATATTTTTTTTTTTAAAAAAGGAGTTTACTATTAAAAAAAACATTATATAATGAGGATAGCAACCAATGTAAAAAATGGTAACTAAGGGGCTGGGGAGATAGCTCCGTGGCATAAGTGCCTGTCTGGCAAGTGCAAGGTCGTGAGTTTGAACCCCAGTCCCGCAAAAAAAAAAAAAAAAAAGGTAAAAAAAAAAAAAAAAAAAAAAAATCCTACACATCTCTTTGGAGATGAAAGAAGCAGAATAGGGTTTGGGCAGGGATAACTTCACCTGTACCTACAGCTTATTTCTACAAATAATAATGACAAATAATAGTGACATAATACCTAAAGTAACTTAGCTGCAAATTGTTACCATTAAGTCTGGATTGCTGGGGCTGGGGAGACAGCTCAGTGAGTTAAGCGCCTGCCTGGCAAGCACAAGATCCTGAGTCTGATCCCAGGTACCGCAAAAAAAAAAGAAAGTCTTGATCGTATCAGGGTTATTTTCTGTATTTATATGTAAATGGTTAATTTTTCATAAGTCTTAAATTGGTCATCTTATGGAGAAAAAGTCAAAATGTTTAAAGAACTTTTTAGAAGAACTAGTATGTATGCTAATGATTTCATCTAAATGAACAATTAAGAAACCAACATCTACAGGACATGGAATCAAGATTTTAAAGACAACATCAGAGAAGTTCAGTTTACATCAAGAGGGATACTTACATAGTAATTGTCATTTATTTGAACCATTGGTGCATTTACACAGGCCCCTAAACATTCCACCTCTATAAGAGTGAAAAGTTTGTCAGGTGTAGTCTCCCCAACCTTTATTCCTAGAAAAATAAACAGATCACTGTAAGGACCAGGTTATAGTTTAGTAACAATCTGGTTTAAGGACAGAAAAGGACTAGGCATTACGTATTACAGACATGAGAGATATAATCAGACTATGTGGTGAATGTCTGACTTCCTTTTTTGGGTGATACCAGGGATCCAAATTAGGACCTTGGAATGTTTGGCCTTAACCCACCTCAGCATCTTCCTGCTTTGCTTTAAACACACTTATGCCATTGTTCTCATGTAACTGGTGCAGGGTCTCACTTTGCAGCCCAGAGTGATCCTCCTATTTTCAGCCTCCCTGGCAATGGGATTAGAGGCGTATACCATCACACCTGGACTGGGTCCTTGGCTCAGCATGCCCTGGGGGCAGGGCCAGCACAGCATGCAGGACCAGATATTGAGCCCTGGGTCCCTGTGCTTGCCAAAGCAGGTGCTTAGTCTGCTGAGCTATCTCACTCGCTCTGTTCTCATTTTCTGAAGCAGCTCCTCAAGTCTCTCCCTGAATGTCTTTAGTTGTGCTATCACAGCTGCCTCAGTGCCTAGAATTGACTAAAAGCCTTCTCCTTTCCAGGTCATGATTTCTGGGAAGAACCAGAGGTTGCGCAGTACCCAATCTAGTGAGTAAGTTGGATGAGGGCACACTATTTTACTTTATTTTATTTTATTTTATTTTATTTTATCTTTGTGGGACCAGGGTTTGAACTTATGACCTTGCACCTGCCAGGCAGGCACTTGTGCCATGGAGCTATCTCCCCAGCCCCTAATGTTTTTATTTGACAGAAATTGATGTAAATGGTTGGTCAATGTGTGTTATCAAAAAGAGCCAATGTTTTTATTTATTTACTTACTTACTTTGCAGGACCAGGGATTGAACTCAGGTCCTTGCGTTTGCCAGACAAGTGCTTATTCTACTGAGCTTTCTCCCCAGCCCCTCAATGTTCATTTTTTAAAAAATAATTTTACTGGGGCTGGGGAGATAGCTCCGTGGCACAACTGCCTGCCTGGCAAGTGCAAGGTCGTGAGTTTGAACCTCAGTCCCACCAAAAAAAAAATAATAATAATAATAATTTTACTACAGTAAGACACATGGCCAATAATCCCCTCAAATACTACTCACTTAGAACACACTTAGCCCACTATTCTTGCCAATGTCTTTTACTGTAATAATATTAAAATTTTTTAAATATTCACCATTTTTTGATTATTCTTTCTTTACAAAAAAATTATTTCAGAGTATTAAATTCCTTTAAGAAAAAGACAATGCCTCTTTATGCAATCACATTGTAACATTCCAGGATTTAAGTGGATATGTTCCTTGCAAAACAATCACATTTTAAGACTCACTTGCAATGTTTGTTGTATACTAGTGTGTCAGCCTGTATTTCTTTTATTTTGGCAATAATTACTAAAGTACAAATATCGAGCTGAGGCCAAAGGATCCCTGTGAGTTCGGAATCAGCCTGGGCAACACTGTGAGGTCAAGACTAGCTTGAATCACAAAGACCCTATCTCAAAACGTAACAATAAACTAAAACTATAATCACACTACCAGACTTGACAACAACTCAGAATAAGCTACTGATATGAAAGATTAATAAGAAGGTGAGGGAAATGGGTAGTACTCTCAGGTATTTAGTAAATATGGTAAAGTCTGATCCAGCAATCATACTTATAAACAAGTTCAATGTAAAACAGGACAAGTATGCAAAGATACATGTACATGAAAGCAAATGCAGATTAATTTACAATAAAAAATGTGGCAGACACACATACTGTGTTAAAAAAGATAGCAGAAATAAAGCCCAAAAAATAAACTTAAAAATTATATTTATGCATTACATAATTAACATGATATAAAATTTATTACACTGAGAAGACAATAGAATCTATGTTGGATTTGGGGGATTTGGGGCTGACTTTCTACTTTATATACTTTATTACTGCCAAATTATTTCTTACAGTAAAAGATATCTCTTCATCTGACAAATGTCAATGCAGCAATCATCGTTTTATGTGGAACAATGCCCATTTATTTTTACTATGCCTATTTTAAAATATCTATTGTCTCTGAAGGAATAGATAAGAACACATTTTTATGTAACACAGGATACCTTTAAGTAAAGCAGTATTCAAAACAATGAAAAAGTTATAATTCCTAGAAGCTTTACGAATATAATTCATGATTAAAATATGTTAAAACCTCAGCTTTGAGTCTAAGAATTATAGAGATGAACACAAAATAGAAATATCTGAAGGGGCTAGAGAGGTAGCTCTGTAGCACAAGTGCCTGCCTGGAAGGTGCAAGGTAGCTCTGTAGCACAAGTGCCTGCCTGGAAGGTGCAAGGTCATGAGTTCAAACCAAGGTCCCGCAAAAAAAAAAAAAAAAAAAAAAAAAAAAAAAAGGGGAAAAAAAAAAAAAAAAAAAAAAAAAAAAAAAAAAAAAAAAAAAAAAAAAAAAAAAAAAAATTGGGGGGCAAAAAAGGACAAAATTTTACTGGCAAAATATAAGTCACGTCAGATAGCAGACATTGGAAAACTTAGGTAGAATTATGTAAAATTTTAAGTTAACACTAACAACTATAATATATACCATACCGAGCTTTTTCTGAATGGTCTCCAGGATACTGTCAGAGTCTCGGAGCATGCAAGGTGTAGTAGTGCAGACCTGAATGTGGTACTTCCCAACTGGCTTCCGGTTGTACATTGTATAAAAAGTTGCTACTTCATATACTCTCATTGGAGGTACCTGTAAAACTTCTGCAACCTAAAATATTTGGAAACATTTAAAGAAGATGATTACAGTGTTTATTAATTGAACTTTGCTATTTCCTTAAAAAAACAATTTCAATGCTGTTTCAATGTAGTAAAAACAAAAACGTTTTAAAAACAGAACATATATTTGTATCTGGTAACTGTGATATATACATATATATAAGCCCTTGACCTCTTGCAAGTATCTTACACCTAACAATGAAGGACCTATAACACCAGTACCACTTCTTACTCTTCTCCTTATCTCACCAGCTCAGAAGGTCTTTTCTCTAAATCTTTTATGTATTATGAATTTATACTTTCATCATTTCAGCTCTGATACTTATGGCAAAAAAATTAACAGTCAACTGCCAATGAAGGGAAGTCTGATTTATTTTTAACTCTTCATCAGTTTTTGAAACTAGCCTAATGGGACTGGCAATACACAGTATACAGAATGGTAGGGCAACCTAAAAAAGGTAAGACTCCAGCATCATTATTAGCTCATATTTGTTTATATATATAGGTTGTACATTTAAATATGTCAACTAAAATTTTGTTATTTCTACCACACCTCTCCAGAATAATCCACAATACTACTTCTATTTCATATCACAGTACTTTATGCAAGCCTAAATCTTAGAATAGTATTTCCTAATCCTTCATATATCAAAGAAATTACATGAAAAAAATTACATGACATACTTGTTTTGGTGTCCTAGATTTTAGGACTACACAGATTGCTCTTAGCATACCTCTCTTAGAATAGTCTAAATGGAAAACAAGGCTTCAGGTGTTAGTGCTGATCTTTGTTCCGCTACCACAACTATAATCCTGCCTGTAACTTTCTATGTGACCTAATACCATTACCCTGAGTATAAAGACTTGCACCACCTGGCACAGAATTTAAAATAAATATATTCTCAAAAGACATCTAATCACAATTAATCACTCATGAGAAAGTAGTTGTATTTAATTTGATAGTTCTAAACCAGGAATATGCCTCTGAATCTAGAATGCTACCAAAAAAAAAAAAAAAAAAAAAAAAAAAACAGGTTGGAGCCCTACCACTGGGTGATTCAGTAAACCTGGAGGAGGCCTTGGTTGTATGATTTGGAACTGGAATTCTGCCACATACTTCTCTATGCTTCATTAACTGTTAAGGGACTAATGGATGAACTTCTGGACTGTTTGTTGTAAACCTGAGTTATTTCTTGAGTTGGGGAAAAGAGGAACAGTAACATGAAAAGTCCTAAATGTAAAATGGAAAGAATCTTTTATTTGTATTTATTTTTTTAAATGTAGTTGACATTGGGACCCGGCAGGATGGCTCAGTGGTCTAAAGCGCCTGCTTAGGAAAGCTTAGGCTGCTGAAGGGACTGCGGTTCGATCCCCGGCACCACATGCTGCTCCAGCCCTGCCCTCAGGGCAGGCTGAGCCGGCCATAAAAGTAAACAAAGTTCTGAAACAAGAAAAATAAATAAATAAGTAAATAAATAAATAAATAAATAAATAAATGTAGTTGGCATAGGGTCTCATCACACAGCTAAGACCCATAGTGATCCTCCTGTGTTCAGTTTCCCCAATGCTGTGATTACAGGCATGTGCCATCATGCCCAGTCTTTGTGGCTGGCTCAGTGCACCCAGGGGCAGGGTCAGCATGGTATGTGGTGCCAGGGATCGAACTCCAGTCCCTGCACTTGCCTAAGCAGGTGCTTACTCTGCTGAGCTATCTCACTAGCCCTGGAAAGAATCTTGACTCTGTTCTCTATATTATTTTTTCTTTTTGGTATATGGGGATTGAACTTGGGACTTGTGTTTGCCAGGCAGGTGCTTATGCCCACTAAGCTATCTTGCTGGCCCTGTTCTCTATAACCTATGTCCTGACTCTCTGTATAGCATGTTTTAAATGCTCTCACATTAGCTTTATTTTATTTTGCTCTCAGGTTACTCTCTGCAAGTTTTCCAATAGCCATTGTATTATTGGAAACATAGAATTTTTATAAAAAATAAAAAAACTAGGATTAGAAACATATACCTAAATCAATTTTTTCAAGTCAGTATTAATTCTAAAGAAAGGTAAATTCCAGGGGGCCTGAGGACTGGCACACTTGTTTAAGCATCTGCTCAGGCAAATGCAGTCAGGCGCAGGGGATGTAGGTTTGATTCGCAGCTCTACGAGCCTCCACTGCCATGCCTTGAAGGCATCCTCAGACAGACATTAAAAAAGAAAAAGGCCTTTTCAACTTTAGGGCCAGCAGGATGGCTCAGCAGTCTAAAATCCCTGCTTAGGCAAGCTTAGGCAACTACAGGGACCGTGGTCTGCTCCCTGGCATGACATGCTGTGCCAGCCCCACCCCCAGGGCAGGCTGCGCCAGCCATAACATATATAAATAAAGTTTTAAAAAGACAGGTAAATTACAAAGAAATATCCCATTTATTAAAAAAAAAGTTTACTTAACAGTATTTAAACTAGCTCTATAACATTTTTCATAGTGATAAAATTTTTAAGGGTCTATATAGTATTAATAAACCATACAATACACGTAAGTAATAACTAAGTCTAAAACTTGCATTTGGGATTATTGTACATAAATGGAGGACACTGGTATTCTCCCAGAAAGTGATGGTGTGCCTGACAGTTATGATCAAGTGAAGTTTATAAAACAATATTAAAATGCAGCAGCATCTGTGATAATTGGTCAAGTAAGAAATGCTGTGTGGCATTGCATTCAGTCCTATTTCTATCACTTAGGAACCATAACAGCAACTGAAAGAGACCTGCCTCATTGAAAAGCATCACTGTTGATAAGGAAGCAAAGTTCAAAAGAAAAGTGAGTTCTCTTAGCTCTAAGTCAAATACCCTTTCCATTATGTAACACTGCTTAGTATTACTTATATAACATGGACTCTCATAAAAATCAATTACATAGGGTTTTTGTATGGCACTTTGTAAACTGCACACTGCAGTACCATGCAAATGTAGTAATAACAGGATGTGAATAAACTTGAAGTCTGGATTACTGCTGAAAACTATTAGAAAAAAATAAAATCGTAAAATACATATGAATAGACTATGTAAAGTGGGTCATGAATCCTATATAGTACATAGATGTTTGTTATAACCTATAGCCAAAGATGTACAGTATTAAGAACATTAACACTGAGATTTTTAGTGCAGTTCTAGTACTGAAATAGTACATTAATTTTCAGAATATGTTGTCACTAAGTAAACATATTTGAGTTCTTTTTATTTTATAGCCATTTCCCTCAAAAGGAAAAAGAAAAACAAAACAAAAAAAAAGGTTTTACATAATGCCTTCACTATTTTCGAAAGCTCTGCTAAGGAAACTGCGAAAAACATAAATACAGTTCAGAGAAACATAAATGACTGAAGGGCAACAAACTTAGGGGCTGACACCATGACTCATAGAGTGGCTACTGCCTGAGGAAGTTACTGCACACAGCCTTGCCGCTTTTCTAAGGCAAATGTGAACTCCGTACCTTGTTCATAGCAGAAATGGGCAACCAACCGTTCTGCCTTTGGGCTAAGTCCAGGACTGGAAGCACTGCTGCGGCTTTATGCCCTTCTGGATAGTTTTTTACAATTGCTTCTATCCTCTAGAGAAAAGAAAAATGCATTGTTTTATTTATCTGGACGAGACTAAACATTTTGTAAATTAAATTATGTTAACTTAGTCATACCTTATAGTTTTCTGGTGTGAAATCAAATGGAGTGTCTGGATTATTCTCAGGAGTATCTCTGTGCTAAACAAAGAAGAAAAAATGTCTTCCCAAAGCTATCCAAATCCTTTCTAAAGTGTGAATAAACACTACTCATTACTATCCTATTACAAACTATTTAAACTCTCCAGCTTAATTATATCATGATGCATGTCTATCCTTCGATCAGCAACAATGGCTAGAGCCTGCAGAGATAGTTCAGTAGAATAAGGAGTGTCTTACTCAGCTACCAAAACATTTGCAATTATTGGAAGCCTTATGAAATTAAGACACAATACTTAGAGTATGAACACGTGTGTGTGCATTTTTCCAAGATGGTATCAGACTGCCCAGAATCTGGGATCCAAAAAGGTTATACCGAATACTTTATGGGTTAGAAAAGCACTACGTCTTCGCCACAAGTTTTCCACAAATCAACCAGCAATGTAAGGAAGCTTGTTTCTTTTTCTCCTTTAAGGAACAGAGCAAGTTCTTTTCAAAAACTAACAAGTAGCAAGTCAACAGGAAATTGACTCACACTGAAATTAACACATCAATGTTTCATATGTGTGGCAAATACAGAACTCAATTTCTCGATATGTTAATACTTAGTTTTGCTTTGTAAAATAACATGAACCAAGAGGAAGCAAAATGGAAACTCGACAGTAATTTCAACTATGTAGCCAATCTGATAATGTTTTAGACAAAAGTGATAAAGCAGGAAGCTACTTATGCCACTAAACTAAATCATAAAAATCTACTACATTACCTTTAAACACTAGGCCAATCCCTGAAAATACATGTCAGGAA
This sequence comes from Myocastor coypus, assembly GCA_004027025.1. Lineage (NCBI taxonomy): Eukaryota > Metazoa > Chordata > Mammalia > Rodentia > Myocastoridae > Myocastor > Myocastor coypus. The sequence goes on along the minus strand of PVJA010018421.1, from coordinate 21,305 downwards.
ACATGGACAGCTAGTCCTTTCTGAATTGTGCAGCTAACTGAGAAGCTGATAGACTTCTACCTATAGTTAAAACCTTGAAACATAAAAACCAACTGCAAATCTATCTGTACAGCCTTAGTACCTTCAGAGAGCCGGGCGTAGTGGCACACGCCTGTAATCCCAGCACTCGGGAGGCTGAGGCAGGAGGATCAGTGCGAGTTCGAGACCAGCCTGGGCTACAAAAGTGAGCTTAAGGCCAGCCTGAACTGCATAGCGAGACCCTGTCTCAAAAAGACAAAAAAAAAGAACCTTCAGAGAGAGAATATAACTCTGGTTTTTAAGAACCCAAAGTGTAATGAAAATCAGGTTAAGGCTCATAATTTCACCACAGAACATTCTAAATTTTTTCTCAGTTTCCCTAGTATATTATATTATATTATATTACATTTATTTTTGTGGGACTGGGGTTCAAACTCATGACCCTGCACTTGCCACGCAGGTACTTGTGCCACAGAGCTATCTCCCTAGCCCCTGGTTTCCCTAGTTTAGATGGAATGTATATTCAATAAACAACAAACTAAGATAGTGAGCAGCATACCCTGAGGAGTGTTTTTCCATCAGTGCAGTGCTCTGCCACTTACCTACATGTTCAGTTCAAAGTATTTTAGGTATTAATGGATTCAGTCCAATTCCCATGTCTTTCCATTACGAAGAATTCTACTCACCACAAACAAGGATCCTCCAGCACCATTTTGCACAGCTGTCTTATGCAAATTCCTTATTTGTCTTCCCTAAAGTTTAAAATTTTAGGATCAGTCACAACCCTTAAAATATAAGATTAATGACTTAAAACAAAAGAATCAAGTTATAGAAGTAAAAGAATATTAAGAAACACAGTCCACTACCCTTGGCCATCAGTATTTCCGGAGACACAAGGGAACAGAGAGCCAAAGCAAGGTTAGTAACCTGCCTGTGGTCACGGTGTGGAAACAGTGGACTACCTGCCAACTAGCACTGGGGGAGATGGTGTACCATTAACTTCACTGTGTTTGCCTGAATCAAGTTAGATGCCAGCTTTCATTTAATGTGGGCCTTCATAAATGTTTTCACTCTGTATAAATGAGTCATATATCTGAACAGATGAGCCAACAGTACCCTTCTTAGTTCACATATTCCAGCCACACAAGTAGTTTCAGTAAACTACTTGTGATGCTATGCAGACTGGTAACACGCAACTGCTTTGGAAAGAACCTGCTCACTCTCCCCCGTGCTCTGCTCTGCTCTGCACTGCTCTGCTCTTGGTCCTCTTGCTCCTGCCCTCCCAACCTCGGTAACTCAGCTGTCAATTTCTCAGTGCTGTGAACAGATGGCAGGATACTAGATTAAACCAACCCAGGCACGGACAGAGTCGGGCAATTCAAAAGCCAACAGGATAGAGTGTAGAGGTAATACAACAGTAATATATTTAACCCTCACCCTAGCCCAGTTAGTATTTCCATGAAACACTTTAGCAAACAACAAAATACCCAGATATAGACTGTGAGACCTAAATATAAACATGCCAGTCATAAATAGGGTTTCAGGGTGCGCATGGAGGTGAGAATACAATCTGAGAGGCTCCCAAGGGGACTTCAACTGTGTTTTGGTTTTTTCCTCAGGCACCACAATAAATGTAATCAGTATATACTGCAAACACATACTAATGCCAGGCATGGTGGTGCACCCCTGTAATCTTAGCACTTAGAAAGAAGAGGATTGTTGTGAGTTTGAGGCCAGCCTGGGCTACATAGCAAGCTCAAAGCCAGCCTGAACTGTACAGTGAGACCCTGCCTCAAAAAGACAAAAAATACTAATAAAAACTTAAAAAAAAAAAAAAAATTTTACATCTGAGCTGAGGGGCCCGGCAGGATGGCTCAGTGGTCTAAAGCGCCTGCTTGGGAAAGCTTGGGTGGCTTCAGGGACAGCCATTTGATCCCTGGCACCACATGCTGCACCGGGCGGGCTGAGCTGGCCATTAAAAAAATGAGTGAATAGGGGCCTGCCAGGACAGCTCAGTGGTCTAAAACGCCTGCAGGCGGCTGCAGAGACTGAGGTTGGATCCTCGGCACCACACCACACGGCACCACATGCTGCGCCAGCCCTGCCCTCAGGGCAGGCTGAGCCGGCCATAAAAATAAACAAATAAACAAACAAAAGTTCTGAAACAAGAAAATAAATAAATAAATAAATTCTTTTAAAAATGAGTGAATAAACAAAGGTTCTGAAACAAGAAAAATAAATAAATAAATAAATAAAAACACACACACCAAAAAAAATCTGAGCTGAGATTGGTCATATATACTTGTTAGCTCAGTACTTGAAAGGCTGAGGCAAGAGAATATGAAGTTCAAGACTAGTCTGGACTACATGGTGAGTTTAAGCATACCCTGAATTACACAGTAAGATCCAAAAACCAAAAAATAAAATGAAAAAGTAAAATTCTGCCATTTGATAGGTAATAAATGGTATTTACAAAAAAATAAAAAAATAAATGGTATTTATTTTTTTAAAAAATATTTAACACTAACCATATATTTTGATCACCTCTTGTATGTAACTGACAACAATCATCATAATGATACAGAAAAGTTCTGGCACCAAAATTACATCTGAATTGCTAATTCTGGGATGAAAACATAAACCTATTACCTCAATTAAATAAACACACCAATAAAAGAATTGGAAAGCTACAATTGTTTGTTACAAGATGAAAAAATATTTTCTTCTCTTTTTCTCTGAACACTGATAAACCTAGAAGAGACTCAAAGTATTTATTGGATATGAAACACACATCATCTTCCTGTGTATCAAACATCATCAATCTATTAGCAGAGCCTGGATTTTGGATCAACATGTGACCCCCTCCCTTCTCACTGATCCAGGACATAGCAAGTACTTTTCTTTAAAATGTGAACTACAAAGGTAACCTTGAAAATCATTGCTGGGGCTATTCTGGAGGTACCGTCTTGCTGCCTTGTATCCATGGATGCAAGAGAGCAGCTCTGGTCACACAAGCCTCGGTCAGTGGCGGCACATCTATGACATACATGCTGCACAGGGCTGTTTGTATCACTGCGAGCTTAATGTTGCCATCACTGTCTCAGGGCACAAGTACAAAGGCTGTCACCTCAACTTGTCCTAATAACATGTTATGACAGCACAAACCTGACATCCACATATGAGACAGGAAGTGGAAAGGCCTCTCTCCTTGACTTGCAATGTTCTCATCTGGAGAGAAGTTACTTGATGGGATTGAACTTGCTATCCTCCTTCCTCAGCGCCCCACTGTGTGCCACTATGCCTAGCCTTTTTATCAAATCCTTGCTATTCTTATTCTAGTCCCACAGAAAACCTGCTTAAATACTCTACATATACTAGTATACCTATATATGTAAATACACAAAATATACTGGTATATAATGTACACATTTACTATAATATTTAAACAGTTTTTTTTCTTTTTTGTTCTGAGAATTAAAACTCATGACCTCGTTCTTGGCAGGCAGGAGCTGTGTCACTGAGCTATATCCTTGGTGTTAAACAGCTTAAATTCAATATCTGAAGTAGAGTTCTTCAAATTGTGTGTGGGGGGGGGGAGGCTCAGATAATACATGTAAAAGGAAAGAAACCAGCAAAATTGTGAGGATAAACTGATAAATACTAGTCCTCAGTTTCAACTGAGGCAAACAAACTTATTGAGAGTACATTCTTCATGGCTGTTTTTTAAGCTGCTGCTTTCATTCAGGTGACATTCTTCAATATGGAAATAAACACTAAACGCAGGAATAGATGTCTTTGTGCTTCCCTAGTAGGACTTTGTAACTTTTACTTGGGATTAAAGAGGCATTCCAGAACCTATCAGGGTCAGAGCTATAAACACTACCAGTTGGCCTGGCAGCCCGATGAGAACAAACCGAGGGGCCAGTTTTCTCTCTACAAGCGGTTACTCAATTCAGAAACGTCTCTCCAACTCAGTACATTCCGATTTAATTAAGGGAACTCCAACTGAAAGTGCAAGTAAGGTTTTCTGAGACAGGGTCTCAATATGTACCTTAGACTGGCCTCCAAATCATGGTGATCCTCCAGCCTCAGCCTTCCTGAGTGCTGGCATTACAGGCATCTGCCACCATGCTCAATTCCCAGCAAATATTTAAAAACCAGAGCTGTGCCTGCCTGGCCCCCCCCCCCAGGGCAAACTGAGCTGGCAACAAGACCAGGCATGATGGTACATGCCTGTAATCTCAGCACCAGGGAGACTGAGAATATGAGGATCTCTAGGGGTCCAAGCTGCATGGTGAGACCCTACACCAAATAATTAAAAAGAAAAAACAAAAAAGTGAAGCATAAATCACAGGTTTTTTTGGTAGTGTATTTCAGGAGGGACAAAAATTTACTGCGGGAAAAAGTGCTAGTGTGTTCTTTGGTTACTATTCACACTTTAAATTTTAAAAACTCAGGCTGTGACACCACAATGACAAAGACAGGTTTTAAGCCCAGGCCTCCCCCCAGGCCTCCCCCCACCCACCCATGTACTGAGGACTCAACCCATGGATGGCTACATCCTGACTTTTTTTGAGACAGGCCCTACTGAAGTTGCTGAACTGCCCAGTATAGGTTGGAACTCAAGATCCTCCTGCCTCAGCTTTCCATACTGCTGGAATTATTTATAGACCTGGGCTACCATGCCCAGCTTAACCCAACACTGTTAAGACTCTAAATTCGATGCTCTTTTTTACTAGCCATCCCCTCTTAAATGCTATGGCTCATAATAACAAAAATTACAGTTTTACATTCTCCCTAAGGAGGGTCCCTGGATGACTTTTGCAGGGACCAATTCAGGTTTCTTCTGAGAATCCATCTCACCCTCACATTTGGTTGATTACACCTTCCATGATAAAAGAGTACACCTAGCGGGGAGAACATAAGAGAAAGGAAGCTGTCAGACAAAACTGACAGACTGAGTGACCTCATGGGAAAGGAAGACTTCAGCCAGGTAAATGAAAACAAACGTTTCCTTTATTAGCACCCAACTCAGACAAGGGATAGCTACCTTTTGAATGATCTCTAACACATACACATCAAGCCCATCTTCACTTGTTCAGTAGTCAAGACTGTGTGTGTGTGTGTGTGTGTGTGTGTGGCACCACGGATGATATTCAGGACCTTGCACTTGTCAGGCAGGTGCTTATGAAGCTGAGCTGCATCACTGGCTAGTAAAGATTCTAAGATCCATCCATCCTCACATAGAAGCTAAAGCCCTTCCTGGACTTTAGTTGCTACCTTCTGGACATTTTCTGCCTTCATTGTACTACTCTGGAGGTGAAAGAATCTGTGCCGTACTCTCTGTGTTGTAATTAAAACAGAGCAGAGGGCATGTTCTATTTCCAACAGCTTGTTTACCAAATTTCCAAGAACCCCGTCTGCACTCTGCTACAAGAGCACGCCCAACTGCTGCTGACGAGCAAGACCACGTTTCTATTTTGTAAGTCATGCCTTGGAATCTTAATTTATAAGCAGCACTTCTCCTAAGATTGCAAACTTTTGCTGATAAAATTAATTTTCCACTCACCATCATAACTAAATTCTGCAATTTAATTCAAGCCACTACTCTGCCAATGTCAAATACTTCTGCGAACGACAAAAGGCAACCTTTCCTTGGGCAGAAAGCACATTAGGGCCCCACACCCCATCTTTACTTGCTAGCAAGCTCAGAGACTGCACCAGAATTACAACCAGGAAGGTGACAGCACTGTGCTGGACCTGGCTGTGTGCTTCACTGGAACCTGTGCCACAACACAAGCTGTCTTCAGGAGCCATCCCCACCTCTTCCTGTGCCAGTCCTCCTCCACCCGACCATGCCGTCCCATACACACAGCCACCTGCACTGGCAGAGCTAGTGCACTGGCACCCTTGCTCCCTGCTCACGCTGGCACACCCTTCTATTATGAGTACCTGTCGGATTGGGATTGTCACCACACATGCCAACTTCCCTTAACTGACTCTCATTCCCTCTTCCCTTTCCCCTCCCCAGACAGGGTCTCACTATGCAGTCCAGGCTGGCCTTGAGCTCCCTTGTAGCCCCAGAGAGTCTCAAACTCCAAATCTTACTACCTGGCCTCCTGTGAGATTATAGGTGTGCGCCACCACACCCAGCTCCCTTAATACTCTTAAGCAACTTGAGAATATCAGATTTAAAAACACAGCATAAGGACCTGAGTTCAATCCCTGGTTCCACCAAAAAAAAAAAAAAAAAAAGGACTTTCAAGCAAACACAGCTGTGTAGTCACAAAGATAAACAACCAATGCCCTATGGGGTACCGTGTTGCTAAGTTATGATATTCAATAGGTTAGGGGAATTCAATAAGGCTTCCACTTAAATTTTCAACCTAGGATGACTTTATTTGCCTGTAAGCTCACCTTGAGCCATGGAGGATGTGCACAACATTTTGAGGTTTTTCCTACATTGAGAAGGACAGCTTCTTCTGAGATGCTGAGCCAAAATGGATATCCTCTGGGTTGTTAAAAAGTTAGGGTTAAGCCTTAACAGAATGGGAAAACACTTCATAGCACAAAATTTTAAAAACTGGAAAGAAATGCCATCACTGAAGGTGGCACAATTCTAACATGGCTGAGTAGCTATTATCAAGCACAACTCAGGCAAGGAATGACAAACTCTGGGCAAGTATTTTTAATTCATTTTAATGAAGAAAAAAAAAAAAAAAAGAAACAGTTTCAAAACAGGTTAGTAGTACAGTTACAATAATTAACATTGCATATTGTTGTTTTCATAGTAATTATTCACCCTGGGCAAACATTTAATAAAACAAAAACTTTCTGAAGGCACTGCAGAACCACCAAAGGCAGGCATCACAGAGGGCAGTTTATGTCTGGAAGCAGTCAGTGAGGTTTCTTTCAGCTTTCTCTCTACAACTTTGACTCTAAAGGCAGGCCCAGTCCATCTAGGTGGGGCAGCTAAAACTAAAAGGAAAACAGGCACCTCAACACATCCCACCTGCTTGACCCACCAGAGCACATCATGACAGTCTCATCGGAAGCTTGTACCACTGGTGGTACTAAAAGATACAACCACTTTTATCAGTCTTTACTGTTAATAAAAAGCCACCCCATGGCACAGTCATGTATGTAGTGCCAGTGGCTCATGGTGCCCAACAGCAAGAAAACCACTAGCACGGAAAAGTGGGAGCCTCAGGAAAGGATGCGGGGAAGTGCCACACCGTTTACAGATCCTGTGACAGGCTAAAAGCAGAGCCTCCCTGAGGAACTGAGCCAACACAATGGAGGTGGACGGCAACAATAACATACAGCCTTTGAAAAAAACTCCATTCAATCACTCAGGAGCTCCCGGACACTATCCAAACTTACTTAGCTTGGGGTGGGGGGAGCTGCACAAACATTTCCAAGGGGGACAAGTGCTGATTACTGAACAATATCAAGACAGCTCTAGCCACGGGTAAGCATATAAGGAAAAAATCTCCAATGACTGAGAAAATGCGCTGACACTTGAAAACGCCACCATAACCCTTTCAGCTGCCAAACTGAGTGCAGTAGCTTGGGAATGAGGCAGTGTCAACACTACAGAAAACCATGAGCAATTACAAAACAAAGAAAGGAATAAGCTCAACCTAGATCTACTGCTCCATTATTTGTAATTTTTAGTCAGTTATTACAGGAGGTACTAAATCACTTTACAGGAAGAGGGGGGCTCAAGGTCACAACTTACAGGACTAAGTTCTGGGCTCTATTTGCTTTTCCTTTGGGGGAGAAGGATAATGCAGGGGACTTAAAACTAAGGCTTGGCAAGCCATAGGTGGCAAGCTAAAGATGAGCTAGTCACAGCCATAGGCACTCTTACAGCAGTGAGTTGGAAGGGTTTAGGTTGGGAAGCCTTAGAGCTAACCAGTTATGTAGGAATCACTATGACAGAATAGACAATGTCTTTGAAGATGCACAGTCAAAATTTGGCTTTTATGACTTCATCCATTTAGACTCCACTCATTTTTCTAGGATCCTTCTGATATTCCACTATTTGTGAATGGTGTAAAACATAGGACATACAATGCAATGCTATGCAGCATTAAAATAACAGGACAGAAATACTGACTTAAAAAAAAGATGACAAAATATATAAGGAGAGCTGGGTGTAGTGGCACATGCCTATAATCCCAACACTTGGTACGCCAGTGCAGGAGGATTACTGCAAGTTCAAGACCAGCCTGAGCTACAAAGTGAGACCTTGTCTCAAAAAGGAAAAGAAAAGCTATAGATTTTATTTTCTGAGCTTATTCTATTTGTTCTTCTTGGTATCTTTTTCCACATGTAACTTGTGTAATAAAAATAAAGTATTTGTCAACAAGTATTTATTGGACATGTAGCATACAGCTATTTATAAAACTTTTTATTATTATTGGCCTCATCATTTTTTTTTTTTTTTCTTGTTTCAGAACCTTTGTTTATTCACTCATTTTTTATGGCCGGCTCAGCGTGCCCCGAGGGCAGGGCTGGTGCAGCATGTGGTGCCGGGGATCTAACCTCGGTCCCTGAAGCCGCCCAAGCATTCCCAAGCAGGCGCTTTAGACCACTGAGCCATCCCGCCGGGCCCCATAAAACATTTTCTTGCATACGTTAAAACTGCTTATTTATACCTTTTGCCTCAAAAACAAAAACAAAAGAAACCAATCTGTGTACTTTTATTTCTGACTCTTCAATGTCAGATCTAAAGCCTCTTATATGTGTCCCGGCCTGTGATCAAAGTGCACTGTGCCCTTGGTCCCACCCAGTAATCCATCCGAACGGAAAGCTGATCCTATCCCTCTTCTAAAACCTTTCTCTGACTCATCTTGGCCTCCAATAAGATAAAACCTGGCTGGGCAGTGACACCCTGCAGCCCTTCTCTACTCCAGCTGATTGCTCTGGTACAACACACTTCTTCGAGCCACTAAGTTTTTCACACTGTCTGTCCCCTGAAACACGCCCTGACCACTTCTGATAGTATTTCACCTCACCTTCAAACTAGACTGGACGTCTCCATTCAGACCTAACTCTATTTTGCAGCGTGTCTTAACGTTCTTTTTACATGAAACAAACAACTCCACCAGAAAAAAGGCTGTTTATATCCATTTCTTTCTGACGTCTTGACGAAAACACAGTACCAATCTCAACAGAGATGTACAAATGTAAATACTCAATAGCATTTGGCACACAGAAATCACCGCCTGTCACCTGTCACTACCGTAACGCGGGGCAGCGGGACCCAGCAGTGCACGACACACAGCAGCGCCTGATATGTTTACTCCAAGACTGCACTGTGCAGGACGACTCCTTCGTGTGGCTGGGGGGTCAAGGACGAACGGCAAGGTCACAGAGCTCCCAGCAGCGGAGAAGCCGCCGTGCCGGGGCCAGGAGCCGTCCACACTGACACATGCTCGCTCCTCTTGCCGAGACCTACTCAACCTGTTCCATGGCTGGAAAATCAACCAACCCCCAACGGCTTCTTTCCAGCAAATGCCCTATTATCATGTTTCCTGGCATCCCCACTTTAAAAGTTAACTCGAGTGTTTCAAGCTGCCTGCAGCCAGCTTCGGTGTTTCTAAGGCAGAGACGGACTTGGACCTCGAAAGGCCATAAAGCCCCCGCCGGGCGCGGGTGACCGCGGTGTCCTTGCAGAGGTGGTTCGCTGAACTTATTCACCGATCGCTTCCGACAGGAAAAGCACGGGGGCGAGAAATGCGGGTCCGACCGCGCGCGTCTGGACCAGGAGAAGCTTCCGGATCGGGCCAGCCCGCGGACCCGGGAATCCCACCCCGCGCCCCGCGCTGCCGACCTCCCCGCGCCGCAGGACCAAGGCCGCCGCGTCCTCGCCCCGCCGCCGTCGGCCCTCCAGCGCCCAGGATCCGCCGGCGCGCGCCGCCAAGAAGGCCCGAGAGCAGGGAAGACAGCGGCGGAGCCGAGCTGTCGGCAGCCTCCTTACCCACGAGGCGGTGAGGCCTGCCGCCCGAGACCGCAGCGCCAAGGAGAACATGGCAACCCCGCGGTCCCCCTTTGCAGGCCGGAGGCCCGAATCCCACAGGCGCCAGGACGCACAGCGTGCGCGCTACCGCGTCCCGCAGACAGGATGACGCAAGGCGCGCCCTGGCGCCGATGGGCGGAGCCAATGGGACGCGCGGAGGCTGCTGGGCGCTGGGGGAGGAGCCCTCGAGGAGTGGGGCGGGGCAAGGAACGGCACCTTTCGCGGGAAACCTGGACGGCCCGTCAGGGTGGTTGAGGAGGTGTCCGCGCTCCCGGCATACGGGTGCGGCTGGGGGGGGGCTGGGGGGGTGGAGGAGTGTGCTGAGGAGGGGGCAGTTTGTAAAGCCGACCTAGGTTAAGGGGCGTGCCCCTGGAGAACCCAGGGGAGAGTTGACCAGGCCTCCTGTATTGAAGTTCACACCCGGAATCCCAGCACAATTTGAGTCTGAGGCTGGAGAATTGCAGGTTAGCGATTTAGTGAGACCGTGTAGGCTGGGAACGGAGCTTAGAACGAAAACCTCGGGTTAAATCCCCAGTGCTAAAAATCAGTCAGTTCACTGCCAATCCAGTGCAAATCTCTGCAAATCATGGAATCTGGGCCCAGAGGCCGGGGCTCCAGTCTTTTTGATCTAGGGCTTAGAGTGAGACCGTGAGTCTACAGCATGCTTGGATGTTGTGTGTTATGAGTCGGTGCGGAAAGAGAAGATCCGATGAATATAGCTTCAGAGGTCTCACCGCGATTAGCCTAACTGAGCCCAGAGCCCCAGAAGCATCTCACTTTTATTGAGGGCTAAAGGCAGGCTAAGGAATGTGCATAATTAATGAAGGAGGACTATAATCTCTATTGACTTCCACTATTTGCCTAACACTAGGTTCCCACAAATGCTAACCATTAACACCTTAAGCAAGAAAGGAGACAACAGATAGGGCACCGGCAGAAGAAGCTGCTATCTGCAGCCTTGAGTTCCAGCTTGCAGAATTCTGTGAGACAACAGTTCTTGGGGGAGGGGGGAAGATCTGACTTAGCAGCTTAAGCACCTGCCTGGCAAAAAAAAAAAAAAAAAAATGCCTCTATTGCTCCCTGCTCCCTCAGGACATTAGGCTTTGATTTCATCTCTATATTTCTATACTTGGGAATATAAGGACTGGAAAATAAAGGAAGTTAGGTTGAAGGCTTCTGTCGCCTGTGGGTGGTCACGGTTGGTCTTCGCCCTTGTGTGCATAACAGACTTTTTCCGTCATTAGACTCAGAAAGCCACTTCCTTCTCGGTGTTCATTTGGTCACCTCGGGAAATCTCGGTCTGGCACGATGGCTGGATGTCCCCCTGTCTTCTCCATCGCCTCCTGTACCCACCCTTGCCTGTCACTGCTTTGCTATCAGGAACATTAAATAATCTCAGGTGGTTCACAGCAGCCCCAGTGGTTCCAAGGCTTACCTACCTCTGTGAGTATCCTGTTGCAGCTGGCGCTGTCACTCCCTAGCACCTGTCCTCCTTGTCATAACGGAGATAAAAGAATTTACAAACACAGCTTCCATGGAAGGGAAGAGAAATGAGGGGAAAACTCCAGCCTGAGTAGCGGCAGCAGAACACACTGTTGAGCAGGCTCAGATGGGCTCACCCACAAAACAGTCCCAGCAGGGTTTGTTTGGGTTGACTGACTGACTGACTGACTGACTGACTGACTGACTGACTGACTGACTGACTGACACAAGTTCTCTATAAATTGCCTGGGCTGGACTTGGCCTTCCATCCTCCTGCCTCTGCCTCTCAGAGCGCTGGGATTATGGAAGACCAGCTGTGAAGTAATCCAACTAGGCTCTGGTGGACCATTATATCAGTTCTGCTTTCACAGCTCAGGTTGAATGCTCACAAGAGGGGCAGCTCAGTTCCCATGGGGGAATCTTCAGAATTTTGGGGCAGGCTCAGGCCTATGAGGCTCTGCTGGAAGCCAAGGCGACACTAGGTTTAGGGCCATAGGAACTCTGGGAGCGGGTGGTGTTAGTTTTGAAGGGTGATGAGAGAAGCGTAGGTAATTTAGGAACTAATAAGCCTTGTTTGGCCAGTTTTTAGAAGGGCCCTAAATGACTAATTCGTCTGGATACAGAACAGAGAAGGGTTTGACCTAGCGTTTTGCAAAATGACAGTCAAGCTTTGCTCTACTTTAGCTACCTGCTGGGCACCTGTAGGCCCAGTGGCAGTCACGGCTTTTGGCAAGAACCACTTTTAAGGCCCCATCTGTCTTAGGAAAAAACACAGATCATACTCTTAATAGGGGGTGGTTAGGGGCCAGGTGCTGGCTCTCCATCCAGTGTCTCTGCCTAGCTCTTTTTTTTTTTTTTTTTTTTTTGTCTTTTTGAGACAGGGTCTCGCTATGCAGTTGAGGCTGGTCCTGAGCTCACTTTTGTAGCCCAGGCTGGTCTCGAACTCGCACCGATCCTCCTGCCTCAGCCTCCCGAGTGCTGGGATTACAGGCATGAGCCACCACGCCCGGCCTCTCTGCCTAGCTCTTAACTTGTCTCTATGAATCATGTCTTACGGATTCTGGCACTCAAGACCCCACAGGCTTCCAGCCAGGAGTCCATGCCTTGGCTTCCACTCTCTGGCATTCTCTATAATATGCTTGCTCCTTCTCAGTCAGCTTACATTTTATTATGGCTACCTAAGTCTGTGAAATGCCGCCACTAACAATGGTCTCACATTTGTTCTTTCATTTTGTTTTGTTTTGTTTTTTGAAACAGGATCTTACTGTGTAAGGCGGGCTGGCCTCAAACTCTAGGTGCTCCTCCTGCCTCTGCCTGGTTAGTGCTGGGATGACTAGCCTGGGCGAGCACCCCTGGCAGGGTCTAAAATTGCTTATGCAAAACCAAAACATGTTGCAAAGTAAATACAAATGTGCAAATGGGTGATACTAATAGGCACAGGTTCTCTAAATCTGCTGTCACTGGACTGTAAGGGCCTCCTCTGCCTTTTGGACGTGAAGTCATCCTCAGGGTTCACCCCTTAAACACCTGCGTCCACTGCCACTGCACTTGCCACAGAACACCTTCCTGTCCCATCTTGCACTGTGCCTCACATACGTATGCCATTCAGTAAATATTTATGGACTGAATCAAAATTGTGCACACCAGGCACCAGGCACATACTGTGCTCTCTATAAGAGTCCTCGGACGTTGGTGGCTGTCTTAGTTACTCTTCTCATTGCTGGGACAAATACCCAGCACCCAAAATGAAGGAAAGAAGGGTTTATTGAGCTCACAGTTACTGGAGGTCTCAGTCCATACTTGGCTGGCTCCAAGGCAGAGCGGCACACCGCAGAGGCCAGCAGTTCATGGCGGTGGCAAAGAGCAAAAGAGCCAAGGGAGGAGGAACAGCAGCAATGGCAGCAGAGAGGAAGTCTGTGTCTCTCTCTGTCCCTCTTATGTTACATTTAGGCTAGTCACCCCAGCTGGGTGTAGCACTCACCCATAATCCCAGCAGTTCTGTAACCCATAATCCCAAGGGATCATGAGTTAATCTGAAACTCTAGAAGTCCCCACCCCATGGCTACATGAGGCTTTGCAGGGGGGACAACTAGACACAAACGATGACAGTTGGAATGTGGTTATTGTAGGTGTGTTTGGGAATGATGTCAGTTTTTACAAGCAGAAGTCCTGAGGTAGAGCAGCTCCAAGGCTTGTCAATTCAGCTCCTCCAGCTCACCCTCACGTCTCAGCCATGCCTGCTGTCATGGTCACAGAATGGCTGCAGCAGCTCCAAGCGTCACATGCCGATGACAACACCCTAAATGAGGAAAGGACCTCTCATCTCTGCAGTGTCCCCATGTCCTTCTCTCCAGAGCATCGATGTCACAGTGGTTAAGAGGGCAGCTTTGGAAACAAGCTGAGGTGGTTCAAACGCCAGCTCTACTGTATTCTACAAGAATTTTTTTTAAAAAATAATTTTTTTTTTTTTTTTTTCTTGTTTCAGAACTTTCGTTTGTTTATCTATTTATTTTTATGGCCGGCTCTGCCTGCCCTGAGGGCAGGGCTGGCGCAGCATGTGGTGCCGGGGATCGAACCGCGGTCCCTGCAGCTGCCCAAGCTTTCCTAAGCAGGCGCTTTAGATCACGGAGCCATCCCGCCAGGCCCCTCTGCTGCATTCTAGATGTGTGCTGTGGCAAGTGAGCCTCAAGGGGCTTCCACCCAGCAGCAGTACCTCTGTCACAGTTTTGTTACCAGAGTGAAGAGTCCACTGCAGTAACAGTCCTTAAGGAGTACTGAGCTCAGAGCAAGTGCTCGGCTAGGTAGTACGGGCTGGCGCCATTGCTGACCCAGGGCTTTGACTTTGCCATGGTGATGAGGCCTCACTGGGAAGGGGAATGGAAAGCTAGGAGGGCTGAGTGAGGAAGAACAGCATCTTTTAAAAATCTGAGGGCTAGTGTCAGCCTTCGGAACGAGGCACGGCCATTGCTCTTAGTCCAAAGAGAAGAATTTTCTTTTCCTTTCTTCTTTTTTTTTTTTTTCTTCTTCTTGTTTTTCTTCTTAGCAACATCAATAGGGAGGTGGGTCATGCCCACACACTGTGCTCTGTAGAACTATTGTGAGGACAATATGCAATGTGTCAACTTTTAAAATAAGAAAGGGGGAAAAAAAAAAAGTAATGTTGATTGAATGTGTTAATGTTTAATTGTTTGATCAATCTTATATACCTATATGTATTAATCTAAACTGATCTGATGATAAAAATATGTAATATAACCATTGTTAAATTTATATAATTAAAATGTTAAATCATAAAAAAACAAATAAACAATAATCATAGTAAAAAAATAAAAATAAAAATAAATAAAAACTAAAAATTGGAGGTCTAGAACCGGGCGTGGTGGTGCACGCCTATAATCCCAGCACTTGGGAGGCCAAGGCAGGAGGATCAGTGTGAGTTCGAGACCAGCCGGATGGCTTAGTCATGTTTTACTTGTTGCTGGGACAAATACCCAACATTCAAAATGAAGAAGGAAAGGTTTATTTAACTCACAGTTTGTGGAGGTTTCAGTCCAGATTCAGCTGGCCCAAGGCTGAGTGGAACAGGGCAGAGAGCATCCAGTTCATGGCGGCGGAACAGCAACAAAATGGTGGCAGAGGTAGCCAACCAAACAGGGCAGCAGAGCAGCAGCAACAACTCAAGTCTGTCTTTCTGTTGCTCTTTATATTATATTCAGGCTCTCCACTTTAGGATATCTGGCCTAGACTACACCCATAGTCTCAGCCTTACTCAGACAGATAATCCCATCAGTACTAAAACATAATCCTAGGGATCATGAATCAAGTCTCAGCCGATAGAAGCCATGCCCCAGGATTGCATGAGGCTTTGGGGGAACGACTAGACATAAACCATAACACTGGGCTACAAAAGTGAGCTCAAGGCCAGCCTGAACTGCATAGCGAGACTCTGTCTCAAAAAATAAAAAAATAAATACATAAATAAATAAAAATTTGAGGGCTGGCAAGATAGCTCAGCAATCTAAATGCCTGCCTGGCAAATTCAAGGATCCAGATTCAATCCTGGCAGCACATGCTGTGCCAGCCCAGCTCTAGGGCACTTGAGCAGACCACCAAAACCTGGTGTGGTGGCACAGGTCTGTAATCCCAGCACTGGGGAGGCTGAGACACGATCACTACGAGTCCAAGCTGTATTGTGAGACCTTGTACCAAATAAATAAAATTAAATAAATAAATAAAAGATTTTTTTTAAATGGAGTCTTATTGTGTAATTCGGGTTGGCCTTAAATAAGCTATATAGCCCAGGCTGACCTCAAATTTCTGGGTGATCCTCCTGCCTCGGCCTCCCAGTGTTGGGCTGGCCTTAATCCATAGAAAACAATATGTATTTCACTATTATCTAGCAGTAGCCAAGAATTTTCTCAGATCCTGATTTCACCCTGAGATGAGGGGGAATGCAAGGTTAGTGAACAAATTACGCATCACCCTTCCGAATTCAGCTCTAGTGAGCCTTCTGTAAAGGGGAAGTGATAATCAAAACAACCAGCAATGAACTGCACAAACATCATGATGAGGCTGTTCTGTGTTTTGTTTTATGCTAAAGGGTAAGTGGAATGTCCCTGGGGCTGTTGCCAGACACAAGCTGCTTGTTACTCAGGACCACATCCTGCCAGGCTTCATGGCTAACATGAAATTTTATCTGTGCTTCCCTAGCAAGAAGTCAAAGCAACTGTGTTAGATAACTTTCCATTGCTGTAACAAAAAACCTAAAATAATGAGCTCAGGGAGAGGAAAACTTTCTTTTGGCTCAACATTTTGGAAGTTCTAATCCATAATTGGGTGTTGCCAGGGCTCTGGGCTTGGGCTTCCCCTCATAGTGGGCAGCAGAGCCAGCTGCACCTGGGTGCAAAGAAAGGAAAAAAAGGGTCTGGCTCCCATGATGCTCTTCGCAGGTGAACACTTCCTCAGTATAGACGTCTCCCTAGGCCCTGCCCCTGGCCCAGAGCCCTGGCTCACTTGCCACAGCACACAGCTAGAATGCAGTAGAGCTGGCGTCTGAACCACTTCAGCTTGTTTCCAGAGCTGCCCTCTTAACCACTGTGACATCCATGGCCCTGAGTTCGATTCCTAGTACCAAGTATAGAAAACACTCATCATAGGATTGTTTATCATCTTGAAAATACAGAAGAAGCCATGTAAATAAAAACTGAGTAAACCAGTTCCAAAAGCACTATGTTGCTCTGCAGCCCTAAAACAGTGCAGATCAATATTTATTGTAAAGGAGAGGTGTTTGTTACATTTAATTTTTAAAATTATACATAGGTATAGTGGCACATGCCTGTAATCTCAGCACTCAGGCGGCAGAGGCAAGAGGATCACTATGGGTTTAAGACCAGGTTAGGCTACACAGCGAGTTTAAGGCCAGCCTGAACTGCAAATCAAATCATACAAAGCTTGATCAAAAATATGGTGTGTGTTTAAATAAAAAGATTATTATAGTCAAAGAGTCACTGCCATGAATTCCCCTCACGATCACCCCCTTCCTTGAATAGCACTATTCTTACCACTTTCTGAAGCAGTTCTGGGAGTCCAATTTCCTGAGGGCCTTTAGTGGTGTTGTGGTATGTGCCTCCACATCTGGAGTTGATTCAAAACATGTATCTTTTTTTTTTTTTTTTTTTGTCTTTTTGAGACAGGGTCTCGCAGTTCAGGCTGGCCTTGAGCTCACTTTTGTAGCCCAGGCTGGTCTCGAACTCGCACCGATCCTCCTGCCTCAGCCTCCCGAGTGCTGGGATTACAGGCGTGCGCCACCACACCTGGCTCAAAACATGTATCTTTAACGGTCTCTTTGGAGTTGCAGAAGAGCCAAAAGTCGCATGGCGCCAAATCCAGGGCCTAAGGAGGGTGAGGACTCGCCATTGTGTTCCACTGAGCCTGTTTTTCTGTTGGATGGTAGTCACATTTTTTAAGTCATATGTCCTAAAAACACTTGCGGAGTAGAACTTACAGGACTGCTGAAGAAAGTGCCACATAATTTGTGTGGGATGGAATAGAAGCTGCAGGATGGAAACACGGCCACATCAGAGGAAAGATGCACGGCAGAGATCTGGATGTGTCCGTTGGCCATACAACTCACAAATCTATTTTTAGCCCCTCTTCCATACTAGACACTAAAGTACCGGAGACACAAGGGCTGAAGGCCACAGCCCCTCTGGGGAAGACCTTCCAGGCACATGATGGGGACAACCACAGTGCATGCATGGGGCAAAGGGGACGTCCAGGACACAGTTCACAAGTCCTCAGAGGAGTCAGAACCATGCTCATGGGTTATCTAAGATGACACAGTTTGATGTAATTAGGGTTGTTTGGGGTAAGGCTTTCACGGGAAGGCCCAGAAGATGAACGCCATTGGAGAGCGGCTAGAAGATGGCCCATAACCAGCCTCCTAAGCGGACCCTGCTAACAAAAAGGCCTCGAGCAAAGTCAGGGCTGGGGCAGGGCCTAGGGCTGTGGTCCTGAAGTCCTGTTCTTCTCCCCAGCCGCTCCCTTTGCTCTAAGCCTCTTGGCTGCCATGGGCTACACGGTTGTCCTCTGTTGAGCCTATGTACTGCATGGCTGCTGCTGCCCTGGGCCCAGATGACTGGGTTTTTGTTTTTATAATTTCCAGCTGAGTTTGGACAGAAGCCCCTGCAAACTGTTTGTCCAAAAACAAACCAACAGGGCGCGGCAGGATGGCTCAGTGGTCTAAAGTGCCTGCTTAGGAAAGCTTAGGCGGCTGCAGGGACCGCGGTTCCATGCCCGGCACCACATGCTGCACCAGCCCTGCCCTCAGGGCAGGCTGAGCTGGCCATAAAAATAAATAGATAAACAAAAGTTCTGAAACAAGAAAATAAATAAATAAATAAATAAATAAAATTTAAACAAACAAATAAAATGTTCCTCCTTTTTGTGAGTATTGGGCATTTTGCCTCAGGGACAGGAGAGTGACTAATAGAAAGGGACATTTCCCCTCTTCCTCTGGGAATTTCTTCCCAGGTGGCACCAGTGCATAGAAAAAGCAGCAATTAATGTGGGTACTAGAGCTGTTGTTGTCCTGTAGGACATTTTCTTAGAGGCTCAGTGCCTTTGTTTTGGTACTGGGACTCTAACTCAGGACCTCAAACCCCAGGATAGTGCTTTTGATGGGGACTGGCGCTCTCGTGCATGTTGATGTCAAGATGCCATAGGTAGACTCTGAGGTAGCTCAATTGGGTCAGCAGTATTCTTATTTGTTTCTTTCTATGGTATGAGTGTCATGGTTTATGTCTAGTTGTCCCCCCAAAGAATCATGCAATCATGGGGGGGGGCTTCTTATACATTGAGACTTGACTCATGAGTCACTGGGATTACGTGTTTTAATACTGATGATATTATTGGTCTAAGTACTGCTGGGAATTATAGGTGTGGCCTGAGGCAGATAGGCTAATATATAATATATAAAATGTAATATATGTAATATATAAAGAGAGACAGAGAGACAGACTAGGGCTGTGGCTCTGCTGCTCTGATTGGTGGGCTGCCTCTGTTACCATTCATTTTATTGCTGTTCTGCCACCATGAACTGCTGGCCTCTGCCATGTGTCTCTCTGCCTTGGACCCAGCCAAGTATGGACTGAAACCTCTGGTAACTGTGAGCTAAATAAACCTTTCCTTCCTTCATTTTGAGTGTCGGGTGTTTGTCCCAGCAATGAGTAAAGAGTAACTAAGACAGTGAGACAGAATCAAGTCCACGGCACTCCACCTCTCACCCTCCCTCCCTCCCTCCCTTTCGGTTCCCCTCTCTCTCCCTCTTGCTCTGAGGCAAGGTCTTGCTAGGGTTTTGGTTGTCCAGCCAGGCCTCAGACGTTCTGTTCCCTGCCTTAGCCTCCCCGAGGGCCAGAACTGCTGATGCACATCACTATTTCCAGCTTGCCGTTTGCATTTTAGAGTTGGAAGAGCAGAACCTTTCTGGTCCAGTCTCCGTATTTTACAGATCTAGCTCTTCCAAGGTTGAGGATGATCTGAGATACAAATCCTTCTTACGTATTGCTAAGGGCACGCCTAACCCAGGACCTCTGCATGTTTAAAAAGAAAAAAAAAAAAAAAACAACCAAGACAGCCAAAGCCAAGTGAGATGGCTCAGCACCTGCTTAGGCAAGCTTAGGCAACCTCAAGGACCCTGGTTGGATCCCTGGCACCACATGCTGCGCCAGCCGCACCCCCAGGGCAGTCTGAGCTGGCCATAAAAAAACAGGCAGCCAACAACTGAACAATTGCATTGGTGAGTAAATGCCCAGGCATCCTGCTCTGTGTAGTGGTGTCCTAGCACGTCTGCCAGCCTGATGGGAAGATTCCTTTTGCTCCTCTGGGCAACAGAGAAGTCGCCCTGGCCCTCACTCATGTGTTTCTCGTATTTACATAGGGAAAGGTCAGAAGCTGACTGAGAACAGATGGGCTCTTTCTGATTGCATCATTTCCCAACGTTTCAAAGGGCTTAAAATAAACTATCATTTTCCATTATGCACTTAAGAGATTTGTTTTGCACAATCTGTAGTTCTTGGGAACCCCCGTGTCCTGCTCACACAGCTCGCAACCTCGCTCTCGCTCGCCTACTCACACTGGAGGGTGGCTGGCCTGAGCACGTGGTTTTTAAATCACCCAGAACAGCGAGCAGATCAAAATCTGCTGGTCGCTGTTCTTTTGTGACTGTGTAACTTTCCACAAGTCTTTTGTGTGTAGAAAAAGGAAATCACTCCTCCTTGAGATAAATGAAATGGCAGATACATTCTCAAAAAGGAAGAAAACCTCGGGGCCACAGCTCAGTGGTCTAAACTGCCTGCTTAGGCAAGCTTAGGTAGCCAAAGATTGCACAGTTCGATCCCCAGGACCGCATGCTGTGCCAGCCCCAAACCTAGGCCAAGCTGAGCTGGCCATAACATAAATAAGTTAAAAAAGCAAGCAAGCAAGAAAATCAATAAGAACAAAACGGGCTTTTACTTTCTGTCAGACCACACCTGCCCAGGGATGCCAACTTGGGCATAGGCAAGCACTGCCTGGGGAGGAAGGGGCTTGGAAGCAGCGGGTGACGTCCTCGCACAAACGTGTGAGGAATTTGGCTAAAGCCCTGGTTTTCTGTGGAACTTGCTGCAATAGATCTAAGTGAAAAAAACTTATTAAAAAAAAAAACCTTAAAATATCTGTGCATGCCATTGGAAGCATGGTCTGATTTTGCCTACGGGATTGCACTTTGGAATGTTGAATAAGCCTAAAAATAAGAGAATGGCCTGGAAAAGCTTTTGTAGTTTTATGACATTATGAAGGGAGACCGAACAGTGTATTACACAGCAGGAAGGACAACAACAAGAGAAAACGCGACTAAGTTCTAAAACCAAGTTTCCAGTCCATGAAATACAATTTGTATTTAAGTCATTCTTCCAAAAACAATTTATATAAGGTGAGGATGCAGAAAACATCAGATCCTGAGTTTGATTTTTGGTACGCACAAAAATTTATTTATTTATTCATTTACTGATTCTTCCACAGAGTTCTTAAATTAGAGAGAATGCAATATTTACATAGGTAACTCAGATTTATTCCACCTATGACTATATGTAGAATACACATCCATTTATGTAAGAAGTTTCATAATTTCGGACTCTTCATAGCTGAATAATATTCAATTGTATGAAAATACCACATCTTTTTCAACTGTTCTTCACATGAGGACCATTAGAGAGTTTCCAAGATTTGGTTATAATAAATT
>PVJA010018420.1:0-39992 GCA_004027025.1 Myocastor coypus | reverse complement strand
CCTCAACCATTCACTAGGAGTTGGTGGGAGGAAGTAAGGACAGAAGCCAGCACCCCAAGGAAAACAAGCTATAGCCAGTGAGACATGGGGGGCATGGCTACCTCAATTCCATTGATCGGGACGGATTCCAGCAGCAGAGTGGTTAGGACAGGTGGCCCACAGCTCTAAAGGAGGCTGCTAACCCAGTTGTGACAAGAGTTCACATGGAAGACTGTGGGAGGGGAGCTGGCCCAACCATGGAGCAAGGGGGCTTCACCAAAGTAGGAACTGAGGAAAGCTCCCAGAAGGAGCGGCAGGGTGGGCAATATGGGATGGCCTACCAACGTAGGACTCCATCAGTCACTTTCCCGTTGCCGAGACAAAGTACTGGATACTGTAACTTAAAGGAGAGGTTCAATTGGGCTTATTGTTTCGGGGAAATCAGTCCATGGTTTGGCTGCCTCCCAGACAGGAAATGTGTAGCCTAGCAGAGTCACTCACTTCCTGGTAACTGGGGAGCCAAGCTGAGGAAGAGAGCCAGAGGGAAAGGCTAAGGGCTCCACACAGACCCCAGGGTCAGGCCTCTATGACCCACCTAGGCATGCCTGAAAATGTGCGCCTCCAGTTACTGGGGTGATCCCCTCCTGCCAATTAAGTTGGCACTCTGCCCCAACTGTCACACATCACAAGTGGGACAGACACCCCAGAGAGAAGCCTTATGAGGAGAGGGAATAGCTGACAGAGAACATTCCAGAGCTTAGTGACCAAAGACAGAGTAAGAAGATCCACAGAAAGGGCAAAACCCCCATGCCCTAGAGGAGTTGGCTTGATCTGCTACACTTCAGTACCCAGCAACAGACAGGTGACAGATGAGGCCGGTGGCTCCAGGTAGAGAGGAGAGAACAGATCCTTTGGAGATGGCAGGCTTCCAGAGAATAGAGCTGGGAAGGGTAGCACTTAGGGGACACACAGGAATTTGCCTTAGCTTGGGGACCCTGCCCCCCAAGAGAATAGTAGAAATCCATCACAGTGACAGGATGTGAGGCTGGGAGGATGATATTCTACCCAAGACAGAAGCACCCTAATTCCCTAGAGCAGCCCCACCTGCAACAGGAGGACTAGGAGCCAGGGCAGCCCATAGGAGGTGCCACTTTAAACACTTGATACCCTTTAACCAGTTGCTCACAGGTGACGTGGGAGGTGACCCAAGGTTCCCTCCTGCAGCCTGCACTCTGGCCACCACCCACCTCTTCCCTGCTCTGTGACCTATTGTACCATCATGCCCTCCTCCACCCCGAAACTGGCCACTGTGTATTCATCCTCTTCACAGGAGGCTGCCCTGCTAGCAGCCTGCAGGCTGGGTGAGGTCCCTGTCTGTCCATCCTGCCCCCAGGAGTCCTTTTGTGAGGGATGAAGGGGAGGCAGTAAGACACACCAAGCTCTTGCCACCCATGGTCGTACTCTCAGTTTTTGCCTGGAAGCTCTGAGCTGAGCCACCAGGCCAGGCCAGACTACAGAACTCAGACCCAGGCATTTGGATGCTTGGAGGCTGCTAATAGCTTCCTGACCAGCCAAGCCAGGTTCAAGGCCCTGAACGACTTCCCAGGATGCTGGTCTCCTGCAAGGAAACCCTTAATTTCAGCAGCCAGGCCAGAGTACATGGGCCCAGGCCCAGCAATGGCCTCTTCTGGGATCCTGCCTGGGACAGTGTTTCCATCTTCCTACTTCTCTGCCCTTCAACAGGACAGCCAGGCAGAGCTGTGCGCTGGGACCTCTGTGCCTTCTTCCCAAGCGACTGCTCACCCGAGCAGTTTACTGTCCATCTCCCTCAGCTGAACCTCTTCCCCAGGGACCCTACCAGGGCTTCACCCTGAGCTAACCCAGTGCTAAGTGCTTCACTCTAGCCAGAAAGGCAGTCACTAAGCCAGCTGTCTTCTCCCTGCCTAGAGCAAGCCCAGCACCTGCAGGGAACACCAGGCCTGGTGGTGAGAGCTTTCATCCAGAACTTCATTCCCCTCAGCCATCAGCAGCATGCATTCCTGGGGATGTGGCACTCCTGAAGTCAGGAGCCCCCTCCAGACCCAGCTGGGATGGGCACTTGCTGTGCAATCATTCCTCCTTGCCTGCAGCAGGGGGCCCAAGAGCCTATCTGGCCTCCTCAGAAATAGATCATTTCAGCACATCATCTAGGACCTGCTGAAAGTCCGGAATTCAGGTAGATGGAGTCACATTCCCGTGGTAGGCAGCCCACTCCAGCCCTGCATGGGGATTTTATGTGGATCAGTTGTTGCTACCTTGTGGCATACGTTAGAGTCACCTGGAGGCCTTGTTAAGCCAGGCTGCCAAGCCTTGCCCAGAGCTCCTGATTCATTAGGTCTGGCACTAGAGAATTTGCACTTCAGATATGGTCCAGGGTGGGAGTCTATAGCTCACATAGTGAGAAGCACCGTTTCATGGGCTGCAGAGATGTGAAGGGTGGTGCTTGCTGCAGGAAAGCACAGCAGAGGCTGGAACTGGAATCAGCCTTCATGGTTGGGGACTTGACTTCTTAGGGTTGGTTTGGGGCTAAGGAGATAGCTTGGTGGTCTAGGTAGCTGCCTGGCAAACACAATGACACAGGTTCAATCCTTCGTGCAAGCTTCGGAGCCCCAAGAGGGTCGTGTAGGCTAGTAAAACCAGGTGTGGTAGGACATGCCTATAATCCCAGCACTGGGGAGGATGAGGCCAGAAGAGCACTGCAAGGCTAAACCACATAGCAAGACTGTATACCAAATAAATCAATAGAAGATTAAAAAAATTGGAAGCAGGGTCTGCTTGATTTTCTGAGATTTTCTGTTTGTACGCTTGGTTTTTTCAGGACTGGGGATTGAGCCCAGAGCCTCTGGATAAAGCTACACTACCAGCCCTTTTTATTTATTTATTGTTTTTTATTTTGCAAATGAATCCTCCTAGTTTGCTAAGGTCCCCAGTCTCCCTGCCTCAGCTTCCCAGAGTGAAAGCCAGCACACCCCAGTCCAGGTTCTTTAATGTTTTATTTTGGGTTTAACTGACACCTAAGAATAGACATACATATTTATGGGGTACGGCAAGATGTTTTGATACATGTGTACGTATCGGAACAATCAGGTCTCAGCAGGCTGGGATCGAACCCCAGCCCTGTTTTCTGACTAAGCAGGCACTTTAATCTGCTGAGTTATCTGGCCAGCCCCCATTCTAGCTATTTGGAAGTGCAGTGTTATCAATTGCAGTCCCGTTGGTGTGCAATAAAATGCCACTCCTCCATCTGAGTGCCATCTACATAGGAACATTTCCCCCTATGGTAACTTCACACCATTGGCCAATCTCTCCCCATCTCCCCCACGCCCAGCCTCTAGTTCATACTTCAGCTTCTCCTTCAAGATCAGCTCTTTTGCATCCCACAAATGGGTGAGAGCATGCAGTACTATGGTGCTGAGGGGAGTCAGGGTCCCGAGGACTCTGGCAACCCCCACAGTTCTACTATCTCTTTCTCATTGGAAGCCAGTGCTTGGTCTTCCCACATCCAGGTCCCAGCAATGGGGAAGAAAGACAAGCAGTACGGTTGTGCTGAGCACATCGTGGGTTCTAGGCCCAGCTCTGTCTCTAGCTCCCACAGCGCCA
This sequence comes from Myocastor coypus, assembly GCA_004027025.1. Classification (NCBI taxonomy): domain Eukaryota; kingdom Metazoa; phylum Chordata; class Mammalia; order Rodentia; family Myocastoridae; genus Myocastor; species Myocastor coypus. Next base: position 36,374 of record PVJA010018420.1, on the reverse strand, counting down.
CAAGCCATTCACTTGTCCTCCTTGAGTCTGGGCTTGCCTAGAGCTGACATCAAATGACATTTTCTGTAATGAGCCAAGCAGACATTTATTGAGCACTGACTGCATGCCGTGCTCTGTGCTAGGAGGGAAAGGTCAACTGTGCATGCCCCTGCTGCTGGTCGGGAACGACAGCAATGCCGTGACCCGGGAGCCCACAGCAGAGGCAGGTGTCAGGGCTCCTCTCCTCGGGGCCTTCCAGTCTGTCCCAAAGAGAATAAGATGGTTGGCAGGGAAGCTGATCCGGGCACTCAGAGACCGGAGGTCTGCGGCTCTCAATATAGGGCTCAGAGTTTCCCTGTATCCCTCCAAGGCCTTTCCCAAGGCAGGCTGTGAGTCCCCGGGAGCCTCATATGCTTTTATTGTTCATACCAATAAAAGGGTCCCAGAGCACGGGATACTGATGTTCAGGCCACTGTAGGACCAGTGAAGCAGATTGGTGGGGCAGAGCCTAGACATCGGGAGGGCTTTGTGCAGACTCCTCCGACGGCTGGGAATCTGATATTTCTCCAGAGAAAAAAAGATTCCCAAAGAGCCCCCTAGGGTGGGGGTGTCCTGGGAAGGTAGAGCATCAAATGACTAGAAAGAACTGTGGCCTCAGAATCCATTCTGCCGCAGGGTGCGACTTTAGGGGGGATAGTGGTGGGAAGGCAAGCGGGGGAGCCCCAAGCTTAAGGTGAGAGTGACAACTGTCAGTGCCGACCCCTGCCCCTCACAACCAGACACCAGGCTCTGTACGCTGTGGGCAAAAGGGCTGGCCTCTCTGGGCCACAGAGTCCAACTCGGCTCCTTCCCCTGCCCTGGAAGGTGTGGCCTGTACAGAGGCCAGGTACACTTAGTACCTTTGGCTGAGCTCAGCCGGGCAGAAGGTGCTGAGGGGCCAGGGAATTGGATAGTTGGAAGAAATTTGAACAAAAGCACTTCCTGTTAAGTCCCAAACCTGGGCAAAAGGACAAGAGCAGGTGGAGTAAGCACATCTATTTTTCATGTTCCCAAGCTCAAGTGTGAGAAATGGGAGCAGGGGTGATATGGAATAGAAAGCAGATGAAACATTGATAAGAACCATATTAATATTGCAGCAGAGGCCGGGCCACAGGTGTGGAGGAGAGAGGCTGGCCTCTCAGGTGCCCCCTCCCAGCTGGAGCTTATTTGGAAAGGTGAACTTGTGCAAGTACCCTCAGAACCAAGGGGTTGGGGGCCCGTGGGAAACAAAGCATGTCCTCTTTTGACTTCAGGTTCCAGTTTCACTGTGTGACTTGGATATCACTGGGCATCATTAATGCTGCCTCTTCCAGTGTGAGGCTAGAAGTAGCCCCTCCCTCCACTGGTGAACACAGTGCTGCAATAGGTAATAGGCACAAAGTGCTAAAACCACCCAAACATGCATGATGAGAAATCAGAGCAGTTTAAACAAACAGCTCCTTGCCTGCAGCCTCCCGGCCTGGAAGCCCTGCCCCACCTGCCTGTCTGCCCGCCTTCTGGCCGGCCTTTTCCCCAGATGGCTCAGCCCCAGGGCAGCCCAGCTGCTAGTCCTGTCTGACCTGTCCCATCCCAGCTCCTCTTTGGGACAAGTCTCCATTTGATCCCCAGCTCTGAGACTGGCTGCCCCGGGGAAAATTCTTATCCCAGAATGGGCTCCTGAAGATTTCAGAGCCCAGGAGCTAGCCTGCAGCCCTGCCAGCAGGTAAGATTTAAGGCCTCAGGCCCTCCTCAGCCCTCCCAGCCTCCTCCCTATGCTGTATCTACAGCCCCCAGGCTGCTGCAGGCAAATGCAGTCTCCACTTGGCTTGTTTGCTTTTCTTTTTAAAATTTGTTTTGTAAACAAGTATGTCATGCCAAAAAAACCTGGTGTCACTGAGTGCTACAGGGAAGTCACCTTATTTTAACAATTGCCCTGTTCCTGCCCATGGCTCAGCATGACCATGGAGTCTCAGTGGGCAAGCCTGGTGCGTTCTCAGGTGCACCCAGTGAGCACCGACTAGGACTGACTGACTGCTGAGTGTGCACTGTTACCCCATGCAGCAGGCGCATCAGGGGCTCAGAGAGTCACTGCAGACTGTGTCAGGGCCACCCACCATCAACGTTGGGCTCCTCTCAGGTCCCAAGGTACCCCTGGATAAGGTGTGATTTGCTCTGCTGTGTCCCGCCAGGGTGGTGGGGGTGCTCAGGAAGGTGACCTGAGAAGGAACTCTGCCATTCCTGGTGACTCATCCCAGTCCTCTGGATATCTCCCCATCCCCTGAGGCACGTGTCGATTCCTACTCCAGAGTGTGTGACCGCCACATGCCAGGACCTTCTAAAACCCACTTTGGGGCATTAAGGACATTGAGGGGGTGAGATCTAGAATTACACACACACACAGGATTGAATTATGGCTCCCATGTCAGTGTGTATGTGACCATGGGCAAGTGGCTTGACCGTTCTGGGCCTTATGGAGGCGCTGTTTATTGTTTTCTCTTAAGTAAAGATAATGCCATCTGATGAGGTTGTTTTGAGCCTTCAACAGGATAGTGAAGTAACAGCTCAGCAAATACAAATCCTGACACTGAAGTTGGTATTAACAGTATCAGTTTGGGGCTAGGGAGATAGCTCAGCAGCATAAGTGCCTGCGTGGAAAGTGCAAGGTCTAGAGTTTGATCCTCAGTACCACAAAACAAAACAAACAAACAAACCAGTATTGATTTGCCATGGATCAAAGCCAGCTGTAGAGACCTTGACTTAGACCCAGCCCAGAGGGCCTCATGATCAAAGACCCAATAAGTGCCAGCCTAGATGCTGTCACCTGTGGCATCTCCCAAAGAGGGACCCCAAGGGCCATGGCCTATATCCGCTAGTGGGCCCCATCCTTCCATGAGGGTGCACCATGAGCCCTCCCTTCCCCCACTGAGCCACGGCTGTGCCACCTGCTGAAAGCCAAGTCCCTAGCCAGGTAACACTGCAAGACAGACTACCATGGAGCAGGAGGGATCTCCATATCCCTCCCCCTGTGCTTCCTCCTCTGCAGGACGAAAGCTGAAATCTCACTCATCCTCCCCAGCCAGGATGGACCCAGATGCCTGATCCTCTGGGCATTCTGTGCTGGCTGGATGTCTCCTTTTCTTCGAGAAACGTGGAGAAAGTTACTAGCTCACAGCACACAATCATGGCTGGGGAAAACCCTCATGCTAGATTTGTTTGCTTTTGCCCCGCTTTAATATTTTACCTTTTAACTCTTATTTAAAATGAGGGGGCCCGGCGGGATGGCTCAGTGGTCTAAAGTGCCTGCATGGGAAAGCTTGGGCGGCTTCAGGGACCGTGGTTTGATCCCCGGCACCACATGCTGTGCCAGCCCTGCCCTTGGGGCGGGCTGAGCCGGCCATAAAAATGAGTGAATAAACAAACAAAGGCTCTGAAACAAGAAAAAAATAAAATAAATAAAATTAAATTAAAATGAGGAAGTTAAGGGTGGTGGCATGCATCTATAATCGTAGTTTTCAAGAGGCTGAGGCAGGTAGATCACAGCAAGCTATTTATTTATTTATTTATTTATTTATTTATTTATTTATTTATTTGGTATAGGGTCTCGTTATGTAGCTTGGACTTATAGTTCTACCTGTCTCAGCCTCTCCAGCACTGGGATTACAGATGTGCTACCACACGCAGTTTCAGCGGCCTGCACTGTGGCATGGCATGCAGTAACAGAGATAGAATCCTGATTCTTACGCACGTCAGGAAGCGTTTAGACCACTGAGCTATCTCCATGGCCCCCCTCACAGCGAGTCTGAGGCCAACCTGAGCTACATAATGAATTTAGGGACTGCTTGAATTACATAGTGAGATCTTGTCTCAAAATAAATAAATAAAAATAAAAAAATAAAAATAAGGAGCTTCTAAACAGAAGTCCAAATTCCCAGTTTCCCCTGCTGGGTAAGGGAATAAGGTAGCTGTAGACCCAGAACCCCTTGGGGTGCTGCTTTGTCCAATTGTGATGCCAGTTTTAGACAGAATGCTTAGCCCCAGTTCTCCACAATCCCCACCACTCCCCGCGACCTCACGCCAGCCAGCCGCGGTCACCTTGCAGTGCCTTCCTGCCTTCTGGAGGCAGCCCCGTGTAGGTGTGTGGCTGTGTCCAGCCCTTCCCTATCCAACCCCCAACCCTTTGGCCAGGTCAGGGACATCTGGCAGAGCTCTAGCCCAGCTTCCCAGTGGGGCCCTAACTTCTCCCTAGGCTGCACTGTAGACTGTGGGATGACAGTGGTGGCTTCTGTACCCTCCCTAGCGGGCAGGACTCTGGGCTCACCCATGGGATGGGAGGACTAGAACTGAAGGCACAGGTGGCTACTGCTGCGTGGCCCTGGGGCTGCCTCCTGACTGCGCTTGGCATTAGAGAGGCAGGAGATGGACTAGCCCACAGGCCTCCTCCTGAGCCCTGCAGGGCCTGTGCAGGGGAGCGGGCTGTGTTAGGAGTAGCACAATCGTGCACAGAGCCATAGAGCACTATTGCCCATGCATTATTGATCATTATTGTACCCCACAGGCCATAAATTATTGACGGATCTGAGAGATGGAGAGGTGGGGCTACAGCTGGACTGACGGGTGCTTTGGGGCCAGCGCTTGGCCATACCTGTTGTGGGGGAGGGCACCGGGCAAGCAGGCCGTAGGTGATGGAGAAGCACACCGTGGTCACCACAGGAGGGAGGTCGGTGGGGGTGTTTCTCCCGTCCTTCATCCTGCTCCTCCAACCTTCCTCAACCTCCCTGTTCCCAACACCATCTTTCCTTCCCTCCCTGTCCTCTCTCCTCCCCACCGACTGTTCTCAGGTCCCTGCCTCCCCCCATTCTGCTGTTTTTCATCCTCTCAGATCCAGAAGAGGACTTCTAGTGGACTGGTTGGCATCCAATAGAGCCCTAATGGGCAACTCCAAGTGCCTAGTCCCCTCAGGGCTGGAGGACCCTTTCCAAGACATGGAAAGGCCAGTAGAGAAACAGGTTGGAGACCAATGAGGGGGTGGGGTCAGGAGTCCTGTCCTGGCCAGGTTATATCTAAGCAAGCTGTCAGGTACTAGGGAGAGTGGGCCGAGGCTTAATAGCATAGCCATGGCTTATAGTCATTGTGCACTTGCTATACAATGAAATCTGGGCATTTTTACTTTATGCCCCCAGCAAGGCCAGGAGGAGACACTATTTACTGCTCTCTGAAGTCAGAGGGGTTAACACACTTGCCATAGGTCACACAGCCAGCTATAGCATGGCTGAGATCCCAGCCCAGGAGTCAGACCCTGAGCTTAGCCATCACACTGACTATAGGAGCGGCTGTCCCCAAGTGGAGAGATTAGGAGGGGGCTTTATTTGATTTTTGTGCTTATCTCTAGTGTCCAAATTTTCTACAATGAATATACATTGCTTTTGTAATCAGAAAACACACATATAACAAATTATGTTTTTATTTTTATTTTTATTTTTTATTTATTTATTTTTTTTTTTTTGTGGGACCAGGGTTCAAACTCACGACCTTGCACTTGCCCAGCAGGCACTTGTGCCTCGGAGCTATCTCCCCAGCCCCCAAATTATGTTTTTAATAGCATCTCCCTCCATCCCAAGCCCCCAGATGCCTCTAACCTTTCCCACCCCTCCTTGGAAGCCCGTCGCCGTCCTCCCTTCCTGTGGGCAGGCAGAGATGCTGCTGCCTCTCCACCTCCTCCAGGCCCAGACTGGAGATTCTGCGCAGCGTGTGCACCTCCCCTGGCTTCTCTACTCCCCTGGCTCCTCTGGCATGGGGGGGGGCACCTTCACTCTAACTACCCCCAGCAGCGGGGCCAGGGCCAGGCCAGTACCATGGAAGGGACCCTCATAGGCCATTCCCAACACAGCCTACGTCCCCCAAAATGCTACTTCCATTTCCAGTACCTGTTGCCCAGATTAATTAGAATTGCCAGCCTGGGCCCATCAAGACACTGCTTCATCTTTGTCATTTGAGCTCCTGGATGGTGCCTCCAGCTCCTGGATATACTATAAATACGGGGCTGTGGGAGGTGACAGGAGGGAGCCAGCACCAATGATGGGGACAGAGTCTCAGAAAAAAGGCTGAGGGCTGCCACTGATCTGCACACTGTAGTGACCTTCCCAGCTGTGGACAGAGGCACGGCTCCCTCCACGCTCCCACCCAGGCCCCAGAGCTGCTCACAAAGCTCGTGTCAGAGATTCCACATGTCACTAGGAGGTGGTAGTTTCTGTCATGTGATGCCAGTTGGCCCAGGCCTTCCTGAAACATTGTTTCTATTCGCCTGAGCGTGTGCACACACACACATACACACACACATGGAGCCACATCTAAGAATAGCTCAGATGCCCAGTGAAGGGTGCTTGACTAAGCAAATCACATGCATCCACTCTGGGGACACGATGGAGAATGATGATCCTTGTACATTGACCTGCAATAAAACCGATGTTAGAAGCAGGAAAGCAAGATGCCTCATAGTATAAGGCATACACTCTTGTGTTGTGTTGTGTTTTAGTTTTTTGGGGACAGAGTCTTACCTCATAGTCCAGGCTGGCCTTGAACTCACTATGGAGCCTAGGCTGGCCTCAGACTTTGAGTGAGCCTCCTGTCTCAACTTCCAAATTGCTGACATTACAGGTGCGCCCACCATGCCTGGTCTGTTTTGTTAATTAGATGTTTTAATCATGTTGATATAAATCAATCTGTTTGTCTAATCTTAAGCCTGCTTAAGCAATGCACCCTGGACTGCTAGGAAGTTGGTTATCTGCAGGGGCTGGGTAAGGTCATGCCAAGAAGAAACAAACACATCTTATTTACATCATCTAGGAAAAGTAATGAGATTAGAGGTTGTTTTTCCTACCTAGAATAAGGAAAACTTTCAAAAGGCCTAGATATGGCTGTAGGTGCGAACCTCCAGACCCTAGCCGAGGTTGTGCGGGAGATGTGAGCCAGCCCGCAGCAGGTTGGAAATGCCCAGGAGCTCCTGCCGAGGGAGGGCTCTGGCCGCAGGTATTGTTGGTCACACCCTTGGCAGCCAGAGGTCACTGTGGACTGGTGCCCTGTGGCTCCTTTGCAGAACTGGCCTCTGCTCTGGAAAGATTAGATCATTCAACAGTTACATCAAGCACCTCCTAGTGAAGTCTCTCTCTGTTGCTCTTGGTCTCTCTGTTTCGCTCTCTGCCTCTGTCTCTCTGTCTCTATTTCTCTGTCTCTCTCTGTCTCTGTCCCTATCTCTGTCTGCCTCTATTTCTGTTTCTGCCTCTGCTTTTCTCTCTCTTTCTGTCTGTCTCTGTCTCTGTCTCTGTCTCTGTCTGTCTGTCTCCCTGTCTCTCTCTCTCTCTCTCTCTCTCTCTCTCTCTCTCTCTCTCTCTCTCTCTCTCTCTGGTTTCTTCTGCCACATTTCCACTCCCCACCCTAAGACATTCATGTTAGAGGGGCTTCTGCCCTGCCCTCTAGGGAGATGGTTTCTGCCCTCTCTCAGTTCCCAAAGCCCCAGTATGTACCAAGTGCTACACTGGGTACCCTCTGTCTTCATCATGACATGATTGTATTTCCTGGGAGGAGACAAATACCCAAAGACATCCAGGATGGTAGACCTTTTGATGGTGGATGATTTGGAAATGTATCTATTGCCTCTGCAATGCAAACCACAGAAGGGCATATTCAAAACAGTTGGCAGGTGGCAGCCACCAAGGAGAGTGGGGAAGGATGTGTCCCCTTAAAAGGAGTAGAGACACAGATCCATTCACTGATCAAGCTCACAGTACATGCTCCATGCTCAGAACAGAGCAGGACAAAAATTTCCTCAGGAGAAAACCTTTGGGACCAAGTTATCCTTCCTTGTTTTGATGGGCAGTTGGCAGGAGAGAAGCTGGCAGTGATATGGGAACCTTTGATGTCAAGGATCTCAGATCCTGATAGATTAAACAGGGCATCTGTGGCACAAGGCCGCAGGGCATGGCTGAGCAAGCCCTCCAGGGATGACTAAGGCAGCTGTTATGGTTTATGTCTAGTTGTCCCCCCAAAGCTTCATGTAGTCACTGGTCAGGGACTTCTAGAGTTTGAGACTTGATCCATGATCCCTGGGATTATGGGTTTTAGTACTGAGGGGATTATGGGTTGAAGTACTTCTGGGATTATGGGTGCAGCCTAAGGTGGGGGCTAAGGAAGAGAGCCTGAATGTAATATAAAGAGAGACACAGAGACAGACTGGAGCTGTTGCTCTCTGCTGCACTGTTTGGTGGGCTACTTCTGCCACCATTTTGTTGCTGTTCCACTGCCATGAACTGGATGCTCTCTGCTCTGTTCCGCTCAGCCTTGGGCCAGCCGAATATGAACTGAAACCTAAACAAACTGTGAGCTAAATAAACCTTTCCTTCCTTCATCTTGAGTGTCTGGCATTTGTCCCAACAATGAGTAAGAAGTAACTAAGACAGCAGCCTAGATATGTGCTGGGTTGGGCACCTCTGCCTGGGGTCCTCTCTAAGGCCACAGCGAGCTCATTGAGCAGATGGGAAACGCAGACTCAGAGAAGCTGGGGAGCCCAGAGATGAGTTCCAGGCATTGGGGGTCCTGAGATAATTGTCCCCTAATTTGGGCAAGCCCACCATAGCTGGTAGCTCCCAGGTATCCCTCCCCTTTCTCTTGAGGGGTTCAGCTCGATGTAGAGGGGGAGCAATACTGTGCAGGCCCATCTCTCCCTCACAGGCAGGGCTGGAGAACCCAGGAGGGCGTCAAAGGGGGCAATGGTGTAGCAGGAGAGCATGGCAGCCCAGTCTGTCTCCCTACAAGCTCAGCACCAGAAGGACAGGGACAAGGGGTGGAGGCAGAGAGAAAGGTGGGTTCGGGATCTGACTCGCTGCCAACATTCCACACAGCCCCAGACCAGAGCTCAGAGGCCACAGTGAGAGCCAGAGACTGCTCCCTTCTGGGCCAAAAGTTTTCGTGTGGGAATCCCTCTTCCCATTTGAAGGGTTCTTCAAAGAGACTTCCTGAAGGGGGCCTCTGGAGAAGGGGCGGGGCCTAGAACTGAGGCTTTTTTTTCTTTCTTGTTTCAGAACCTTTGTTTATTCACTCATTTTTAAGGCCGGCCCAGCCCACCCCTGTGGCAGGGCTGGTGCAGCATGTGGCACCGGGGATCGAACCGCAGTCCCTGAAGCCACCCAAGCTGGCGCTTTAGACCACTGAGCCATTCCACCGGGCCCCTAGAACTGAGGCTTTGAGCAAATTACCTGTGTGAAGGAACCGGAGTGCGGGGCCAGGGAGCTCAGCCAGGCTAGTGAGAGGCTTGTCTGAGGCTTGCGATAGCATGAGATCCCAGTCAGTGTGTGTGTGCTGTCCACAGAGCTCCTCATATGCAGCCAGAGTCACGGAGGAACCAAACTTCTAATTCTACCTCATTTTAATTCATTTAAATTTAAAAACAGATACCTGGTTTGCTTATTAGAAAAATTTTTAATATGTTTGGAACAACACAAGTACTTTATTGCTATAAATTTTATGAAATCTAAACACTGTGATCAAATAATTTAGATGAAAATTTAGTATCCAAATTGAAATGAGATTTGAAGACTTAGCATAAGAAGAATGTAATAACTATGAATAATTCTTATATTGATTACCAGTTGAAATAATAATATTTGAGGCATATTGAGTTAAATGAAAGATACCAAAATTAATTCCACCTTAAATCCTTTTATTTTTTTAATGTAACCACTAGAAAAATTTTAATTGCATATATGACTTGTTTCAGGAGTTGTAAAACCTGCAAGGATAATACCTCCTTGACTTCTAGCTCTGATGACATATATTACTTCTTCATTCATCAGTGCAGCCATGCATTTGTTTAATGGACATTTTCAAAGGGGCAGCTTTTGCCGGTGAATCTTTGCTTCTGCCTGTGAGGCTTTCGTTTCCCAGAGTCCTCCCTCTTCTTCATGATGCTCCGCCTGCTTCTGATGTTCACTCGGTTTGCTCGTCTCGGCCTATGGCTTCCCATGCATGCTCATAATTGAGACGGGTCCATCAATTTTCTTTCTCACATTATCCTTGCTACATTTCATTATCAATCTCCTGCCGGCCTGATAAAATGTGTTGTGCAGGGCTCATTATTTTGTCTTTTCCTTGAAAGATTTGTCTCATATTGGAATTATTTCTTCATTAAAGTACTTGTTAATACTTTTAGTAAAGAGAGAGAGAGACAGAGAGAGAGAGAGAAGAAAGAAAAACACATGTATGTGACTTGCATTACATCTCCCCTGGACAATGCTGAGGCTCTCAAATGCTGGCCAAAACTTAGCATGAATGTAGGCATTCGTTGGGCCAAGGTGATAGCTCAGTGGTCTAAGTACCTGCCTGGCAAATACAATGACCTAGGTTCAATCCCTGGTACTATGTGCTGCTCTGGCCCAGTGCCAAGCTAGCCACCGAGAGTGTGCATGGTGGCACGTGCCTGTAATGCCAGCACTGGGGAGGCTTGCACAGGGGATCACTATGAGTCTCAGCTGCATAGCGAACTATACCAAATTAATTGTGTGTGTGTGTGTGTGTGTGTGTGTGTGTGTGTGTGTGTAACTGGGGATTGAACTCAGGACCTTACACTTGCCAGGCAGGCACTTGTGCCCCTGAGCTATCTCCTCAGCCTCTAAAAGCTAATTTTAAAAAAGATTTTAAAAAAATAGGCATTAGCCATTAAGTGACCAACAAAAAGTGCCTTGGGAAGTCTCTCTGCTCCCCCAGAGGGCACAGGGTTCCTTTTGTGTGCTTATCCTCAGGCCACACTGTGTTGGCCTCCACACCCTGCATCAGCCTCCTCTCCAGGGAGGGGTGCAGTGATTCTAAGGCTGTAAATGTATTATTCTATTCGTGATGCCCAGCGTTGGAAGGACTGGAGTGCACAAGCTGGGTTTTGTTTCTAGGCTTGGGAGCTCCCCAGCACCACCTGAGGTGTCAGCAAGCCCCCTCTCCCGACAAGCTCAGAGTTCAGCTAGGCATGCAGAGCAAGCATGGCTGCTCTCTTGGCCTCCCTCCCCAGCACCTGCACAGCCCAGGGCAGGTGTCAAACAGCGCAGTACTCTGCAAGCTGGATGCTGGTGGAGGCTCCCAGGGGGAGCTCCAAGCTGGGACAGCGCCTCAAATGTGACCCCTTCTCAGCTCCTATCAGACCTGACAGGCGTCAGACCTATCAGCTGGAAGGCTGCAGAAGGGGTACACAGGCCAGAGAAACAGGACTCTACTTCTTATCTTGAAATGTCCAGGCTCAGGACGCCAGCACACAGAGCCTGCCTCAGGCCCTGGTCTCCTCAGCACTTTCCAGCTCCACATGGATGTGCCAGAGGGGAGTTAGGCTGCAGCTATGCCTGCCCCAGGCCCTGGGAGGAACCAGCTCAGCTAGCCTGGCCTGCTCCCATCTCCCTGTCCCTACTTTCTCTGAATACTCCCGAAATTTTTACCCAGTGTTTGCATTTGCCTTTGACCTGGTGTTTGTCACAAAGAGAGACTCCAGGGAGCACAATTCTGGACAAAGCAATTTCTAAAGACGCAGCCTTAGTCCAGAATTGCTGTGTAACGCTGGGAGGCTCATTTTGTTTCTCTGTGCTTATTTTCTGAAGTCAGAAGTCTCTCCTGGGGTCCGTTCTCACTTCTGACATTCGATGTTAGAGCTCCACAGAGGAAGAGGAAGGCAGGAGGAAGGTTCCCTGTGTTCAGAGCTAAGGGACTCAGAGCGGCCATGACACCACGGGCCCCTAAGGCGATACCTGCTGGGTGCAGAGCTGGAGTGTCAAACCCAGTTGTTAGGTGAAGGCTGCGCTTCGTGCTCCCTGGTGCTTTTCAAACACTCCCCCTCACTCAGAACACAGGAATAGGCCCGCCTGATTGGTTTGTTCAATCAACAAACATCTATTTGGGAAAATGCTTGGTACGATGCCTAAAGCACATGAAACGCTTTTTCTCCGCCTCCTCGTCTTCCTTCTGTGCCAGGCAGTGGGCGAGCTCTTCCTCTCCAGACCCTGTTCTCCTCTGAGGAGATCACCAGCTAGTCCCCCACCCCCCACCCCAAGCCTCTGGAGGGTTGAGGCCTACATTGCCTGGCAGCCTTTCCTAGATGCCTCTGACTGTCCCTCCACCTCTAGCCACTCGTGTCCCTGGCCCAGAAACCTTTTTTTTTTTAAATACTAGAAATGAAACTCCAGGCCTCACTCACACACACTGAGCAAGTCCGCTATCGCTGAGCTGCCTCCCCAGCCCTTCTCATTTTTCATTTTGAAGCAGGATCTTGCTAAGCTGAGCTTGTGATCCTCCTGCCTTAGCCCCCATGTCACCATACCTGGCTTAGAACCCTTTCTTTAAACAGCCCCGGCTGCGTAAAGGTGCCTGCAGGAGGAAGTGGGTGGGGAGCCAGAATGCTACTCCACAGCCCTCCCACTGCAGCAGTTTCTGAGATATCTCTGGGGAACCCTGGGGCTCCCTGGAAAAGACTGCCAGTGAGAGGCCTGGATAACATATCACAGGCCCTGTCCTGCTGGGAGGCCAAAGGCCAGTTATTGCCCTCTCAGGGCTGTAGGTCCACTGGGGTCCAGCGAGCAGCTGGGATGGGTGAACAGCTGGCCACAGTCCTGCCACGGAGAGAAGGGGAGAATTTGGGTGAGGATGTGGGCCCCACCCTTCCTAAACAGATGGCCCGGGAGCCGCCACATCCCTTCAGGTGGCTGTCGCCCTCGGGAGTGAGTCACCGCAAACCACGAAGGCTTTGAGGTACCGCCTAGACACTAATTGTCCCAAAATATCTCTTTATGGTATTTTGCAGTGTCTAAAATTGTACCATTAGTCCCACATGCCTTTGGCTCCCCGCAATCTGTGTGCTGCTAGGATCTTGTTGAAACCCAGGTATGAGTCTGTGAGGGGCAGCAACAGCTCCCCAGATAGGACCTGGCAGACACGACCCAGTATCTGCACAGATAGGCTGGGGTGACAGTCCAGGGCATCTCCAGGGACCAAAGACCGGCCTCATCAACTGCGTCACTATCCACAGCTGGTTTCCCAGTGGGGCCAGCCAGGGATAACATGCCTTCCTCCCCTGCCCTGTCCCACACCCACCCAGCCACAAAGCTGGGCCCTTCAGGCCCCCTGAACCTAGTACCCTGCTCTGTGCTCTGTGCTAGGACTCAGCCGCAGGGGACAACTCCCAGTACACAGGCAAAGCTGTGCGGGTCAACAGGCGGTAGGACCTGGGTGGCTGCCGCTGGATGGAGAAAGGATGTGAAGGGGATCAGAGCAGGGCTGTCGGGTGTGTCCCAGGCTCACCACCCTGGCGCTTGCCCAGGAAGCTGGAAAAGGGCCTGGGAGCCATCCAGTCTGATCCCTCTTCAAACAGCCTGAGAGCAGAGGGGAAGCAGCCGCGGCAGTATGGCACAGTGAACACAGCCTGGGCTGCTTACCTGACCCAGGTCCCAGCCTTCCTGGCACCCACGGGAGGGTGCAGGCTTCATCCCAACGGAGTCTTTCCTCCCTCAGCTATTCATGCTGTTTGCCACCACTTCTGAGGCCCCGTGAGTGGCCGGAAATGTGTACAAAGCGCCCAGCAGGAGCTCAGCAGATAGCACCCCTCTGGCTGCCATGGGCCTAAAGGCTGACCTGCCTATGTCACACAAGAGGCGAGCAGATGAGCCAGAAGCAGGTCCCAGGCTTTGAGGGGGTCCTGTCCGCTCTGGAAAGATCCGGGCAGCTTTCAGCAGTTTCCAGGTCTGATGATAGGGGGTGGGGGGGGATCAATAGGATGTTATGCAACCCCAGGATGAGCTATTTTAAAAAGAGAGAAGGCCCGGGGACACGCTGTCTTCTAAACTGCAGCTCCCTGTTTCCTAGAGTGTGTTCTCTGAGGTGACTGTGGGGGAAATGGTCAGCGACCAGACAACGGGAAAAGACTGTCCCAGTCCCAGGCACCCTCCACCCAGCCAGAACACCAAGAAGAGACACAGGCCTGCCAGGGTGGGCTGGGAGAGCAGAGGTCCAGGGTGCAGCCCGCTCCAGCCGGGGGCTTCTGGTCCCTGCTGAGCCTGACTCTGGGCTTCTGATGAGTCACTGAGATGAGGGCATGTCACCAATCTGCATGAGCCTTAGTGTCTCCATCTGAGGCCACAGGCAGCTGTGGGAATCACATGGGGCCATGGGGCAGGAGAACCTCTGTTCTGGCTTGTGTCTAGATGTCCCCCTAAAGCCTCATGCAGTCATGAGGCGGGGACTTCTAGAGTTTGGGATTAACTCATGATCCACTGGGATTATGGATTTTAGTACTGCTGGGATTCTGGGTGTCAATATTACTCCCAGCCTGGGGCGAGAGCCAGAATGCAATTTAAGGGAGAGAGACCTCCTTTGTGTTGCCATTGTTGCTGCTACACCTCCCTTGGATCCTCTTGTTCTTTGACGGCCACCATGAACTCCTGCTTTCTGCCCTGTGCCACTCTGCCTTGGAGCTAGCTGAGCACGGACTGAAACCACCAGAAATTATGAGCTAGATAAACCTTTCCTTCCTTCATTTTGGGTGCTGAGTATTTGTCCCAGCAATGAGAGAAGAGTAACTGAGACATCTTCGAGGAGTTGGTCTTCCTGTTGGCTTGAGGCCCTTGTTTGGGAGGGACAGAAGCAGTCCCAAAAGGTGAGAGCAGGACAGGGTGGGGGAGTGTGGCCAAGGGGAGGAAGGGAGGGGTCCAGGAGCTGCTTCTCTGGGTGAGCAGGTGCAAGCCCAGAGCTTCAGCTCAGGCGGCTGGAGTAGGGGAGCACTCAGATAAGGGAGCTCAGAGAGGGCAGTAGGGCACTTGGACACGACACAATACATTAGGCTCAACAGGTGACATTTCCGGTGGAGGGTGGTGATGTACCCCTGTAATGCCACCCTTATGCGAGGCTGAGGTAGCAGGACTGCAAGTTCAAACCTAGCCTGGGAAACTTAATGATGTAGTAAGACCCTGTCTCAGAAAGGTGCTAGAGATGTAAGTCAGAGGAGAGGCCTTGGAGTTGACTCCCACCCCCAGCCCCTCATCCTGACACCATGTTTCAAAGATAGCGTTTCATAACACTGCTTGCTTGAGCACGCTAGGGCTACCAGAACAAAGGAGCTTAACACAACCCATATTTACCACTTGTGGTTTGAGGCGCTAGAAGTACCAAGTTCTTGGTAGGGCAGGACAGTGTCCCCTGCAAGTCTCAGCGGAAACATCCCACTCTTCCTCCTAGCTTCTGGGCATGGCTACGATGCTCCCTGAGTCGCAGCTACAGCGCTCCAGTCCCCCTCCTCACTGAGCACCTACTCTGTCTTCCCCATGCGCCTCTGTGCCCAGATTTACCCTCCATGTAAGGATACTGCTCACCCTGAAAGTGGGCCAGCCCCCGTGGCCACCTCTTGATGTGGTTATGCCCTATGTCTACAAAGACACCTGTAGAATGCCCAAGTAGCCCCGAGACCCTAGGGCAGGAGGACTTCAACACAGCTTTGGGGAGGAGGAAACAAGTCAACCCATGACGAGCTCCTAGTTACGCTTTTACAAATGGCAGCTGGCCACCTCAAGCCATGTAACCCGGGGTGTTAACTCTACTCTTAGTCATTTTCCTTGTCACCAAGACCTTTACAGAGGCAAGAAGCACGCTTGTCATGTTTCCTTTATTAATATGTACTTGTGTTGCATCAAAATTTAAAAACACAGTATCCGACACCTGTAATTTAAAGGAAGAGCGTATGTTTACAGTGCCTCTGGGTTCAACCTCTAAGCCATGCTTTTCTGAGAGGAATCTCAGGGCTGAGTCCTCCCCCAGCATCTCCATTCAAAGTTTCAATCCAGTTATCAGAAGCTAAAGAGAACCTAGAGAGCCCTGGGGAATAGCAGCCGCTCTCGGCTCAAATGACAAGATAAAAAGCTTCCCAGAGTGGAGCAGGTTGGGATCCAGGTAATCACAGGCACGCTGGGCTTGATCACAGCTGACACTCACCACCGATCCACTCAGCCCCGGAAGCATCGGACAGACACAGGGCAGCACATGCATTCACTAAGAATGCAGCAAGCAAAGCAAAGCAAAATCCTATTTCAGCCCCTACTGTTTTATAGAGCGTATTCAGAAAAAATAATTTAACATATTGACATGCATAAAGAAGCAGGAAAATATCTGCTGCATGCAAGGCCAGCAGTGCCCACCTCGCCCCAGCTCTGGATTCCACACTCTTCCACTGCACTGGTGGCTTGAACTTGGCCAGGGTGGGGAGACTGTCCAAGAGAACTTGGGCAACGCTGCAAGCCTAGCCCACCACTACCACTGCCCCTTCTTCCTCTTCTCCTTCTTGCTTCTTTTCTTCTTCCGAGACGTGGTTGTTGCACGTTTATAGCATACTCTGAAGATATGACCTATATCAGGAGAAAAACAGTCACTAGAAGCAGACCCATAGACAATATAGTTAACTGAATATTAGGACTTTATTAAAATACTTTAGAGAACATTCAGAAAAATGTGGAAATAAACGGTGAGGAGATGGAATATTTCAGAAGAGCTGTGCAACTGTCACCACTAACCTCCAAATAAATCTCATGTCCCTGCCCCGTATTGCTGTCCCCACCTCTATGTGGTCTCTGCAGTATGTGGAGTACTATTAATTTTGGGGAGCTGGTGGAAGCTGGGAAATCTGCCAAAGGTGTGTAGGTGGGACTAGGCCTGCCCGCCTAAAGCAAACAGCTACCTCAGTCTTGAGATAAACATCTTGTCTGGTTAAGGTCAGCTATTAGTCGCTAGGCAACCTTATGTCATGTGTTGCTAACTTTACAAAGGTATAAATAAACATCCGTTTTGTTTTGCTGTGGGTTTCCTCTAGCCAACCAAGCACCACCTAGCCCAGATTTTGTCTTGCCATTTCTCATTGGGTAAGACCAGTCACACTGAGACCAACAGATCCCTATAATTAATGTCAGACAAAATAGATTCCAGAGAAAAGAACATCATTAAATCAGGAGGCCAAACAGGAGGATCACAGGTTCAAGGCTAGCCTCAGCTGTGTAGTGAAAGTCTGACTCAAAAGAATTTTAAACTGGCTTCTTTATATAAGAAAAACACTATGAGAGACAAAGATAGTCATTTCATAACTATAAAGAGTTTAGTTCATCATGAGAACATAACAATATTTCTCATAAACAAGCATAAATTTTATTTTTTTTTTCTTTTAGGGAAGGGTCTACAGGGTGTTTTCAGGGTCTCACTACTAGATTGGCCTGGTAGTGATCTGCCTGATTACAGCCTCCCAAGAGCTGGGATTATAGGTGTGCACCTCCATGCCCAGTCTCTGGGGCCAGCTCAGTGCACCCAGGCATGGGGCTGGGGGCAGAGCTAGTAACACATGTGGTGTCGGGGATCAAGACTGGGTTCTTGTGTTTGCCAGGCAGGCACTTAGTCTGCTGAGCTCTCTCACCAGTCCTAAGGTTATGTTAATAAACTAATGTAGAAAACCCACATAATAATCTCAATGAATGTAAAGAAAAAACATTTGAGGCTGGCAAAATAGCTCGGTGGATTAAAGCACTTGCAAGCAGGCACAGGGGCAGGGGGTGCTGTGCCAGCCCCACCCCCAGGGCACACTGAGACAGCGATTGAGACTGGGCATGGTGGTACATGCCTGCAGTCCCAGCTTTTGGGAGGCTGTAAAGAGGCAGATCACAAGTTCAATGTAGTAGTGAGACTGTGAACACCCTATAGACCCTTCAAGAAGAAGGAAGAAAAGAAAGAGGAGGAGGAGGAAGAGGAGGAGGAGGAGGAGGAGGAGGAGGAGGAGGAGAGAAAAAACATTTGAGACCCATTTCAGAGTAAAATTCTCAGCAAAGAAAGACTAGAGAAGACCCTCTTCTTTTTTTAATTTAATGTTTTTATTGTTTAAATTTAACAATGATTATATTACATATTTTCGTCATCAGATCAGTTTAGATTAATACATATAGGTATATAAGATTGATCAAACAATTAAACATTAACACTTTTAAATCAACATTACTTTTTTTTTTCTTTTCCCCTTTCTTTTTTTTGAGAGTTGACATATTGCATATTGTCCTCACAACCGTTCTACAGAGTACAGTGTGTGGGCATAACCCACCTCCCTATTGATGTTGCTTAGGAAAAAAAAAAAGGAAAAGAATATACTGGAGAAGACCCTCTTCAATCTGGTAAAGACACTATAAAAAGCTCCCAGCTAGAGCCTGGCATGGTGGCTCACACCTGTAATCCCAGCACTTGGGAGACTGAGACAGGAGGATCGGTGCGAGTTTGAGACCAGCCTGGGCTACAAAAGTGAGCTCAAGGCCAGCCTGAACTACATAGCGAGACCCTGTCTCAAAAAGACAAAAGAAAAAAAAAAAAAAAAAGAAAGAAAGAAAAAAAAAAAAGCCCCCAGCTAGATGGCCACTCTTACTGCTTCTATTCAACATTATTCAGGTTCTAACCAGTATAATCAGGCAAGTAAAAGAAATAATAAGGACCCGGCGGGATGGCTCAGTGGTCTAAAGTGCCTGCTTGGGAGCTTGGGCGGCTTCAGGGACCACAGTTTGATCCTCGGCACCACATGCTGTGCCAGCCCTGCCCTCGGGGCGGACTGAGTCAGCCATAAAAAATGAGTGAATAAACAAACAAAGGCTCTGAAACAAGAAAAAAAATTAAAATTAAAAAAAAGAAATAATAAGGCAACCAAATTGGCAATAAATAAATAAAACTATTAGCAAACAACATAATGGTGTCTGTAAAAAAAAAAAAAAGTCTAAGCTGGGCATGGTGGTGCACACCTGTAATCCCAGCACTTGGGAGGCTGAGGCAGGAGGATTGGTGCGAGTTCGAGACCAGCCTGGGCTACAAAAGTGAGCTCAAGGCCAGCCTGAACTGCATAGCAAGACCCTGTCTCAAAAAAGACAAAAACAAAGTCTAAGGAATCTACAGAAAACCTAGAAGAAGTAAAACTAAGTTTAGCGGGATGGTAGGATATAGGCCCAATTGTGAACTGGGCAGGTAGCACATGCCTGTCACCTCAGTACCGAGGAAACTAAGGGAAGAGGACTGCTTGAGTCTGAAGCTAGCCCAGGCTCCATGGAAAGACCCTGGTTGAAGCATAGCAAGAAAAAAACAGTGTCAAGGGACTAGAGAGATAGCTCAGTAGAATAAGCACTTGCCTGGCAAGTGCAGGGTCTTGAGTTCAATCCCCAGTACCACAAAAAAAGAGAAAAAAGCCGGGCGTGGTGGCTCACGCTTGTTATCCCAGCACTTGGGAGGCTGAGGCAGGAGGATTGGTGTGAGTTCGAGACCAGCCTGGGCTACAAAAGTGAGCTCAAGGCCAGCCTGAACTGCATAGCGAGACCCTGTCTCAAAAAAAAAAAAAAAAAGAGAAAAAAGAGAAAAAAAAGTGTCAGTTATATTCCTGTATAGTATATACATTGTATATAATAAAAATAGACTTTTGTGTGTGGGGGATGGACTGGGGTTTGAACTCACAAGCTTACACTTGCCAGGCAGGCACTGGTGCCATGGAGCTATCTCCCCAGCCCCTTATAAACATAGACTTTTAATACCATATATGATAGTATCTGTCTTAGTTACTTTTCTCTCATTGCTGGGACAAGTATCCGACACTCAAAATGAAGAAAGGAAAGGTTTATTTAGCTCACAGTTTGTGGAGGTTTCAGTTCATATTCGGCCAGCTCCAAGGCTGAGTGGCACATGGCAGAGAGCATCAGTTCATGGCAGTGGGACAGCGACAGTGGTGACAGAGGCAATGGAACAACCACAGGAGCAGAGAACAACAGTGCGAGTCTGTCTCTGTCTCTCTTTAAATTACATGAGGAGCCGGGCGTGGTGGCGCATGCCTGTAATCCCAGCACTCGGGAGGCTGAGGCAGGAGGATCGATGCGAGTTCGACACCAGCCTGGGCTACAAAAGTGAGCTCAAGACCAGCCTGAACTGCATAGTGAGACCTTGTCTCAAAAAGACAAAAAAATTTAAAAAAATTAAAAAAAAAAATAAATTACATGAGGCTCTCTGCGTTAGACTATCCACCTCAGGCCACACCTATAATTTCCAGCAGTATTCAGACCCATAATCTCATCAGTACTACAACACATAATCCCAGTGACTCACGAATCAAATCTCAATCTATAGAAATCCCTGCCCCATGATTGCATGAGGCTTTGGAGGACAACTAGACATAAACCATAATAGCATCTAAATATAATAAACTCAAGGATTTATCTGATAAATAATACAAAACATCTGAATCCTCAAAACTTACAAAACATTGCTAATAGAAATTAAATACCTAATATTAAAATACCAGACCTTCCAAAACTGCTATGTGTGTGCTGTGCTATCAGAGTCCCAGTGGGTGCCTTCATTGAAACCCACCAGCTGTCTTAAAATTCATATGGAAAGGCAAAAAGTGGGATAGTCAAAATCACCTTGGAAAATGAAATTGGAAAGACGACGCTTCTGATTTCAAGACTTTTTTAACAAGTAGGGCAATCAAAACAGAAAAGTACTAAAGTAATGCTAGACAGGTTAATGGACTAGAATAAAGAAGCCAGAAATTAAACCACACAGAGAGACATGGCTGGTTTTACCAGAGTGTAAAGACAACTCAAGGCAGTTTTTTGAAAAATTTGTGCTATAACAATTACACATCCCAATACCAAAGAAAGATGATGATAGAGAAGGCAAAGATGAAGGAAAAGAGAGAGGAAGGAGGGAAAGAGCAAGAGGAGGAGGAGAAGGGGCAGAGAGGAAGGAACACAGGGAAAAGGGCTGGGAAGAGGTGGAGGAAGAGGAAGAGGAGGAAGAGGAGGAGAACTTAGAGCTCTACCTTTTGCCATGTTCAAAAAGTTAATGCAAAATGATTCATTGACTTACACGTAAAACTTGAAGACTTCTAGATTAAAACATAGGCAAAAGCCAGGCGTGGTGGCTCACGCCTGTAATCCCAGCACTCAGGAGGCTGAGGCAGGAGGATTGGTGCGAGTTCGAGACCAGCCTGGGCTACAAAAGTGAGCTCAAGGCCAGCCTCAACTGCATAGCGAGACCCTGTCTCAAAAAAAGACAAAAAAAAAAAAAATTGGCAAAAGTCTTTATGAATAAAATATTTCTTTGTATAATTCTGTATAGTCTTTGGGGCTGGGGAGATAGCTCCAAGGCACAAGTGCCTGCTGGGCAAGTGCAAGGTTGTGAGTTTGAACCCCGGTCCTAAAAAAAAAATAATAATAATAATTCTGTATAGTCTGGGGAATAGAAATGGAAGCAAGGAAGCCCGGGGTCACAGTGCTAGCAGATCCTTAAGGAATCACTGTTCCTTAAGGACATTTCCTTGATTCCATTCATGAGTGTGGAGCCCATGTATGTCCCGCTTTCCAGTGTCGTCACCTCAGTGATTGTTTCCATGTACGAATTTCAGAGGTCACAGACCTTCACACCGTAGTGATTTCCTAGACCTAACACCAAAACCACAATCTATATAAGAACAACTTTTGGGGGCTTGGCATGGGCTCCGTGGCCAGCGCTGACAGGAGGCAAATGTCAACCCCCAGCACCACAACAGGGAGGAGAAAACATTTTTACAAAAGAACAAATTCAAAAGTGAATTTCACCAAAATGGGAAGGTTCTACTCTTCAAATGGCACTATTAAGAGGCTGAGGGAAAAAAAAAAAAAAAGAGGCTGAGGGGTTGGGAAGATAGCTCCATGGCACAAGTGCCTTCCTGCAATCTCGGCAGTGCAAGAGGCTGAGGCCAGAGGGTCTTATGTTTAAGTCTTATCCAGGCAACTAAGCGAGACCTTGTTTAAAATAAAAATAAAAAAGGGCGAGGGTTTGCTTCAGTAGTAGAATACCCTGAGTTCAATCTCTAGCCTTGCAAAATAATAATAATAGTGGCAAATAGGAAAATGGGCAAAAGATTTAAAGAAATGTTTCATTAAACAAGTACACGTGCAAGTGCTAAATTTCAGTCATTCGAGAAATATAGACTAAGACCACAATGATAAAAATGGCTGTTAAAATGGCTAAAATTAGAAGTACTGACCATTGGCAAGAATCTGGAAAAACTGGAACTCCCACACACTAATGGGGGGACGCCCTTGGAAAGGGTGTCCTCGTCAGCCTTCTACCACTATAACAAAATACCTGACCGGATGCTTATGAAAGAATGGAGGGTTACCAGCTCTCAGGCTGGGGTTCCAAAAGCTCCAAGGGCACTGCACAGGCTCTGGCCAGCACTCCAGCATGGATGGCAAGGAAGCTGGCAGGAGAGACAGAGCGCGTCACCAGACAGGAGGCCCAGGGCAGGTCTCCGTAACACTCTCCCCAGAAGACTTACAAGGGAGAGCCAGGCCCCTCCCATCCCCAGGCCACAGCGCTCAGAGGCCTCACAGCCCCTCCCAGTTCCTCCCCCTGGGAGATCAAGCCTCCAGATACATGAGCTTTCAGTAGCAAACATGCAAACCCAATCGAAACCATAGCCAAGAATGTGTCGGTATCTTAAATTTTTAAAGATATACACTTACTATACGATCCAAGCATTCTGCTTCCTAGATGTTTACCCAAGAGAAATAAAAGCACATAACCCTCTAAGGACTTGTGCACTAAGTTCACGACAGCTCACTTACGATAGCCCCCAGCTGAAACAACCCTAATGTCTATCAACAGCTGACTGAACAAATTGTGATATATCCATACAACACATGACTGCTCAGCAAAAAGAAATAACAATAACATTTCTGATGCACTCAGAAATGTAAATGGATCTCAGAAGAAGCACCCTGAGTAAAAGAAACCAAGGGGAAGAATACATATCTTATGGTTCATCTTTATAAAACTGTACAAACTGAAAATTACGATGTAAAAACAGATGGGAGCTCAGCATTTGCCTGGTAGGAACAGAGAGGGTGGTGAAGTATAGAGGTGAGATAGTACTCTGGGCAGGAGAACACTTAGGAGAGATGGGTCCAATCACTATCCTGATTGTGGTCGTGGTTGGATGCATGCGTGCATACTCAGAACTCAGCAAACTATAGCATGTTAAGCATGTGCAGCTGGTTCTATGTCAGTTATATTTCAATTGAGTTGTATGCAATTTTAGGAATATATGCTATTGTTTGTACGTACAATGAATATGCAAAGTTCACATGGATCTATTTGCCTTTTCTTTTAATGATTACATATAATTATTTCTCCCTTTTCTCTTTTTTTTTCACCATCTTGTTATTCCTGATCAAATGAAATTATATTTTCTATATTCTGAGAGAGAGAAAAAGAGAGAGAGAGAGAGAGAGAGAGAGAGAAAGAGAGAGAGAGAGAGAGAGAAAGAGAGAGAGAGAGAGAGAGAGAAAGAGAGAGAGAGAGAGAGAGAGAGAGAGAGAGAGAGAGAGAGAGAGGCTTGGCTTATTGTGTGGTTCAGTCCGGCCTTGAACTCACAATACAGCCGAGGCTGGCTCTGAACTCACAGTGATCCTCCTACTTCAGGCTCCCTAGTGCTGGGATCACAGGCACGCAGCACCACATAGGGCTTACTGTTGCTATATTTCAGATAAGAACTATTTCCAGCATTACAGGTGGACTTTGTACCACAAGAAACAGCCAATTACAAGAAGATATGCCATTCATAAGTGTCTGTGCCCCCAATAACAAAGATTTAAATACCTGAAACAAATAGTCACAGAAATGAAAGAAGGAATATTCTATTTGGATATTTAACACTATTTCAGTATATAATAGAGCTAGTAAATTTATTTTTTAAGTTTATTTATTTATTTCTTAATATTTTTATTTATTTACTTATGGCCAGATCAGTCTGCCCTGGGGTGGGGCTGGCACAGCATGTGGTGCTGGGAATCGAACTATGGTGTCTGAGGTTGGCTAAGCTTGCCTGAGTAGGTGCTTTAGACCACTGAACCATCTCACTGGCCTCAGAGCAAGTAAATTTAAATATTTGTAAGGATATAGATTTAAACAGGAGCATCAATTTGTTGTTTTCCAATAACAAACTACCTGACATTCAGAATATGAAACAATTTTAGAATATAATAGATATACTCCCAAAATATATTATTTACATAAGTATGTATCAAGATAGTCCATATATGTTCCTGTAGAAAACAAATTCTAATAAATTTTGAAACACTGAAATCATGAATATTTTGTGGCCACACTTGAATAAATTAGATATTCCTCCCCTGCAGTAAATTAGATATTAATAACAAAAACATAACCCAAAAATGCCTTTTGGAAAACTAAACAATGCAAATCTAAATAACTCAGTCAAATTCAATTACTTGAGGGCTGGGGAGATAGCTTAGTAGAATAAACACCTGCCTGGCAAGCGCAGGGTCCTGAGTTCAATCCTCGGTACCACTAAATAAATAAATAAATAAATAAATAAATAAATAAATAACTGGAGACCTTGTCCTCTTTTCCCATGTGAGTATTTGCTGCTAATTCCCCTCTTGGCTCTGCCTTAGCTTCTTCTCACAAGAACTGATAGGTTTTATTTTCATTATCACTCAGTTCTAAGATTTGGTTTGGTTTGGAGGTGGGACTAGGGATTGAACACAACACCTTCCCATTAAGCTACATTGCAGCCCATTATTTATTTATTTATTTATTTATTGCAAAGGCTATATGAAATCCTACTTTACTAAGGCTGGGCTCATACTTACATGATCCTCTGCCTCAGCCTCCCAGCATTCTGAGATCACAGGCATGTGCTACCACACCTGGATAAATTCTAAGTACTTTTTTTAATTCTTGGTTTAAGACTGACTCACAGATTATTTGAATATTTAATTTCCATGTTAGGATATTTTCCTGGTATTGTTGTAATTATTGATTTCTAGTTTGATCCCACTGTGTCAAAGAATAGACTCTTTATTATTATTATTTTTAATTATTATTATTATTATTATTATTATTATTACTATTATTATTATTATTTTAATGGCCAGTTCAGCCTCCCTTGGGAGTGGGGTTGGTGCAGCATGTGGTGCCAGGGGTCAAACCATGGTCCCTGCAGTTGCCTAAGCTTGCCTAACCAGGTACTTTAGGCCACTGAACCATCTTGTCAGCCCTCTTCATTATTTCAATTACTTTAATTTTTTGGTATTCATCTTACCACCTAGGATATGCTATTTCTTATATTTCCCATGGTCATGAGAAAAGCTATTATTACACTGTTGTTATATGGTGCATTCCATGAATATTAGGTCCTGTTGACTGATGGTGATTTCAGTCTCTCTCTGTTCTTGTCACTTTTCTACCTAACAATTCTACCAGTCCTGAGAGAGATGGGAAAGTCTCCAACTATAACTGCAGATCTGCTTCTCTATCTCCAGTTTTATCATTTTTTGCTCTGTGTAATTTGTGTTGTTTGGTACATATGCTGGTCTTCCCATTTATTTCTTAATATCAATATTTAATATCCATCTTGTCCTTGGCAATTGCCTTTGCTCTGAGGTCTACTTTATTTGATATTAATGTAACCACTTCTACTTTCTCAAATTAATGTTTACACATTGTTTTCCTGATTCTTAACTTTGAGCCTACCTATATTTCTATATTGAAGTGAGTTTCGCATGACAGTATGTAGTTAGGTAATGCTTTTTACAATCTGAAAATCTCTAAAATTATTTTCACTTAAATAACAGTCGATGACTTAGGACTGTCATTGTGTCATTTATTTATTCTATCTTTTGTCCCTGATTTGTCTCCATTAATCATTATTTCAATGGATTAAGTGAATTTGAAAGCAAAAACATATCAAGATTCATAGACTATAAGTAGTGTTCCTAAAAAGGAAACACAAGCTTAAATGCTTATAATAGTAATAAAGATTTAATATCTATGATCTAAGCATTTATATTAAGAAATGAGAAAAAGAAGAGCAAATTAATCCCATAATAAGTAGAAAGAAAGGATTAATAGAGTGGAAAACAATAATATAAAAAATAGAGGGGCTAGACAAATAGCTCAAGGGCCTGAGTTCAATCCCTGGTCCCGCAAAAAATAAAAGTAAATAAAAAATAAATCATTAAAGACTAATTTGGTCAGTTGAAAACTTTGATAAAATTGATGTTAATCAGATTAAATAAAGGGAGAAAGACAGAAAGAGAGAAATAAAAGTAGGAAATGCTCAAATTACCAATATTAAAAACAAGAGTGGTGGGCCTGGGAGATAGCCCAGCAGCATGTGTGTCTGGCTGGCAAGCACAAGGTTCTGAGCTCGACCTCAGGTACCGGTGGAGGGGGGGTAGGGAACAAGGGTGGTATATCACTATAGGGTATAGATGTTACAAAACTGTACTACTACATATGACAATTTAGATGAAATAGATAAATTCCACCCCAATACAACTTATGAAAATTAGTCCAAGAAGAAAGAAAAATTACAAATAGCTCATTTTCCCAACATAGATGTCCAGATCCTGAGCACATTGCTAAGAGTCATCCCAGCTGCTTGGACTTCCTTGCACTTGGACATCTATTGGATACATATTGTAGGGGAAAGACCCTAGGGAGACCGGGAAGCCACACAATGGCTGAAGCCCGGACAAACACGGAGTCCTTGGTGAGCCCTGTCCAGTCCTGTCATGGGAGCTTTGCTGGGCTGTACCCTGTCACCACCACTGCAGGAGCTTTGGTGCGCCTATCCTCCCACAAACACTGTGGAGTCTTGCTGCCCCCTGCCTCACTGCTGACTCCAGCTTCAAAAATGTCAAAACAATCTCAGACCTTGAGCCCACCCAGAACAAGTCCAGGAGACAAGAACATAGAGGAATTGGTAATCACAGTTCTGAAATTTCTGAAATGATAGCAACGGAAAAAAAAAAAAAAGAAAGAAAGAAGAAATAACTCCATTAAGCTATAGAAGAAATCAGATCAGATATAATCTCCTGAGTGAAAAAAAGAATTGACAATGATCATGAAAGAATTGCTCAGTACATCTAAGGAAGACATAGATAAGCCAGGAAGATAGCTCAGAGGCATAAGCATAACATACTAGGTTCATCCCTGGTACAAAAAAATAAATGACATAGATAAAAATATGATGGAGAATTAAAAAATGACAGAAACATTTCATTGAATGGGGCCAGAGAGATAGCTCAGTAAAAAAAAGTACTTTCCAGGCAAGTGCAAGATCCTGAGTTCAATCCCCAGTATTGTCCCCCGCCCCCAAAAAATTGAGTGAACAATAGAGAAAAGAATTAGAAGGGTCAGCCTGGTAGCTCAGCAGATGCGGTGGCCAGGGTTCAATCCCTGGTGTGCTGTGCCAGCCCCGCATGGATGTGTTGAGAGAGCAACTAAGACTGGGCATGGTGGTGTGCACCTGTAATCCCAGCACTTGGGAGACTGAAAACAGGAGGATCACTATGAGTCTGATCTACATAGTGAGACTCTATGGACTCTGTCCTAAATATAGCAAAAAGAAGGAAAACAAAAAAAGGATTAGAATGCATGAAACAGGGGCCCGGCAGGATGGCTCAGTGGTCTAAAGCGCCTGCTTAGGAAAGCTTAGGCGGCTGCAGGGACTGCAGTTTGATCCCCGGCACCACATGCTGTGCCAGTCCTGCCCTCAGGGCAGGCTGAGGCGGCCATAAAAATAAATAAACAAACAAAAGTTCTGAAACAAGAAAAAAAAATAAAATTAAAAAATGTAAAAAAAAAAAAAAAAAAAAAAAAAAAAAAAAAAAAAAAAAAAAAAAAAAAAAAAAAAAAAAAAAAAAAAAAAAAAAAAAAAAAAAAAAAAAAAAAAAAAAAAAAAAAAAAAAAAAAAAAAAAAAACCAAAAAACTACCTATCACACTTAATGCAGAGATAAGATACTTCCATGACAAAGAATGGAAGAAACTCATGACCAGCTAACCAACCCTACAGAGAATGCTGACAGTCTAGAAAGAGAAAAAAATGACCACAACTTCCAGGACAGTGACAAAAATGAACTGCCACACAGAGCAAACAAGCAAACAGAGGGGAAAAATAAGGAACCTACCACAGGAAAACAACATGACAAAGATAAGCCAATGCATATCCGTTATAACCGTCAATGTAAATGGCCTCAATTCCGCAATCCAAAGAAGCAGACTGGCAGAATGGATAAAGAAACAAAACACAATATGCTGCATACAAGAAACACATTTAACTCAAAAGAAAACTTATAGACTAAAAGTCAAAGGATGGAAAACAATACTCCATGTAACAGGAAGTGGGAAAAAAGCAGGAATAGCTATTCTGGTTGCTGACAACATGAATTTCAAATCAAGCATGATCGAAAGAGATAAAGAAGGTCACTATAAACTTACAGGAAAACTGCAAGGTAAGAGATAACAGTCATAAATAGATATGCACCCAGTGTAGGAGCACCCAACTAGCTGAGACGAGTTTTAACAGACATGAAAAAACAAATCAGCAATAACACAATTGTAGGGGCTGGAGAGATAGCTCCATGGCACAAGTGCCTTCCTGGCAAGTGCAAGGTCATGAGTTCAAACCCTGGTCCTGAAAAAAAAAATCGTAATGGGGCACTTTAAAACTCCACTGCTAAAAAAATAAATAAATAAATAAAAATAAATAAAATAAAACTCCATTGCTACAAGGAAATAGATAAACTAGGGGGAAAAGTCAGGAAAGAACAAAACTAAATCAAATTTCTAAAAAAATGGACTTAATAGTCTTTTACAGTGTTCCATCCAACAATATCAAAAGACACATGCTTCTCAGCTGCACACAGGAATTTCTCCACAATAGACCACAAGCTAGCACGTAGAGCATACTTAAGTAAATGCAAATGAATTGAAATTATCCTATGCATATTATCTGATCATACTACAATGAAACTGGAAATTATTGACAAAAGAAATTGCAAAAACTCCATAAACATCACAAAACAAACAAAGGGGAATATAAATGACCATTTTGTAGTGAAAAAAGTAGTTAGGACAGATACACAGCTACTTTCTCTTAGTACATTGAAAAGAAAGATTTGTACCAATAGTGCTTAGACAAGATGTCATGTCTGCATCTTGTACTCTGAATTACTACTATGAAGACAACCATATGTAATATATTAATTATTGTAACTGTCCTACTAACTTATTGTGAAACTATCTCATTGTTATGTCTTTCTCATTGAAATTAATTATATATATACTTAAAACCTACTTTGCTCACCAAAAAACCTCCATAAACACATGGAAATTAACACTCTTTGAACAATCAATGGGCCACAGATGAAATTAAATAAGAAATTAAACAATACTTATAGTCAAATGAAAATGCAGGTACATTTTAGCAGAACCTGTGAGATGCAATGGAAGCAGTTTTAAGGGAGAAATTCTCACATCAGGAAAACAGAATAACTTCAAACAAACAACCTGATGCTGTACCTCAAGCTCCTAGAAAAATAAGAGCAAGTCAAGCCCAAAGCCCAAAGAAGGCAGAGAAATAGAAAGATCAAAGCAGAAATGAATGCAATAGAGATGAAGAAAATACTGTAAAGAGTTAATGAATCCAAAAGTTGATTCTTTGAAAGAATAAATAAAATTGATAAACCTCTAGGCAACTTTATCAAAAAAGGGAAGAAAAATCCAAATTAATGCAATAAGGAATGAAATGGGCAAAATCACTACAGATCTCTGTAGAAATTCAGAAGATCATCAATGCTTACTTCCAAAATCTTTACTCTCACAAGATGGAAAACAGAAGAAATGGACAGATTCCTAGATATGTATGAATTACCAAAGTTGAATCAAGAAGATATAAAAATTCCAAATAACCCAATATCAGTAAATGAAATAGAAAAGAATAATAATTTTAAAAACTACCAACAGGGTGGGCAAGATAGCTCAGTGGACTTAGCACCTGCTTAGGCAAGCACAGGGACACTGGTTCAATCCCTTGCACCACATACATGCCAGCCCCAACCCCATGTATGCTGAGCTGGCCATGAGACTGGGTATGGTAGCACATGCCTGTAATCCCAGCACTGGGGAAGCTAAAAACAGGAGGATCACTACCAGTCCAAGCTGCATAGTGAGACCCTGAACCAAATACATTAAAAATATTTTTCAAAAACCTATTAACAGGGGGCCGTGGAAATAGCTCAGTAGAATAAGTGCTTGCCCAGAAAGCTCAAGGGCCTGAGTTCAATCCCTGGTCCCACAAAAAAAAAAAAAAAAAAACTATTAACAAAGAAAAGCCCTGGCCCTGATGGATTCACAGTTGAATTCTACAAGAAATTTAGAGAACATTTACTGCTAACTCCTCTCAAACTTTTCAATGAGAACTACAGGTCAATCTCCTTAATGAACATAGATGCAAAAATCCTCAATAAAGTACTAGCAAGCAGAATGCAGTAAATCCTCAAGAAGATTATACATTATGACAAAGTGGGGTTGATCCTAGGAATGCAGGGATGGTTCCATATATGCAAATACATAAATGTAATACATCATATCAACAGAACCAAAGACAAAAATTACATGATCATCTCAATAGATGCAGAAAAAGCTTTTGACAATAGTCAACACTCACTCATGATAAAAAAAAAAAAATCAGATAATCTGAATAGATCATCTTTACCTCAACCTGATAAAAGCCATCTATAACAAGCCAACAGCCAACATCATACTAAATGGACAAAAACTGAAAGATTTTACTTTGAAATCAGGAACAAAACAAGGATGTCCACTGTTACCACTCATATTCAATGTAGTTCTGGAAATACTAGCCAGAGTAATTAGACAAGAGAGAGAAATAAATGGAATAATGATTGGAACTGAAAAAAATGAAATTATCATTATTCACAGATAATGTAATACTCTACATAGAACACCTCAAAACTTCACCAAGAGACTTATGAGATTTAATAACCAAATTCAGTAGTGTAGGAGGATACAAAGTCAACACTCAAAAATCAATAGCATTTTGCATACAAACAATGAACACACCAAGAGAGAAATTAGGGAAACCATACCTTTCACAATAACACTCCAAAAATGAAATACTTAGCAATCAGTCTAACAAAGGGAGTAAAAGATTTATGTAGTGAAAATTACAGCATTCTAAAAAGAAAATGAAGAGCATTTCAGAAAATGGAAAGATATTCCTTGCTCCTGGACAGGAAAAGCCCAGCACTGTGAAAATGGCCATCCATACTCCCA
This sequence comes from Myocastor coypus, assembly GCA_004027025.1. NCBI lineage: Eukaryota > Metazoa > Chordata > Mammalia > Rodentia > Myocastoridae > Myocastor > Myocastor coypus. The sequence goes on along the minus strand of PVJA010018420.1, from coordinate 5,164 downwards.
GATTCAATGTAATCCTGATTGAAATATCATTTATAAGGGCTAGTGTGTGCCAGCCTGCCAAGTGCAAGGTCATGAGTTTGAATCCCAGTCCCACAAAAAATAAATAAATAAATAAATAAATAAATAAATAAATAAATAAATAAATAAAATATAAGGGCTAGCAAGATAGTTGAGAAGATTAAGTGTCAGTTTGGCAAGCGCAGGGACTGAGGTTTGATCCCCTGCCCCACATGCCACTCCAGCCCCACCCCCAGAGTGTACTGAGCCTGTGACCAAGTGCAGACTTGGTGGTGCACGCCTGTAATCCCAGCTCCAGAAGGTTGAAAAACAGGAGAATCACTGAGTCCAAGCTGCATAGTGAGACCCTGTACCAAAAATAAAGTATCATTGATGTACCTCACATATTAAAAGATTCCTAATATTCATCTGGAACCAGAAGAGACCCAGAATAGTAAAAGAAATCCTTGGCAACAAAGACAAGATGGTAGGGGCTTCGGAGAGAGCTCAGCAGTCTAAGTGCTTGTCTGGCAAGCACAAGGACTAGGTTTGATCCCAGGCACTGCATGCTGTGCTAGCCCCACCTCCAAGGAACAGAGTGAGACCATGTACCAAATACAAAGGAAAGGTAGGAAGCATAAAATCCCTCACTTGAAATTATTCTACAAAGGTACTATGATAAAATCAGCATGGTACTGGCAAAAAAAAAAAAAAAACAGACCTTAGAATCAGTGGAATAGATTTGAAGATGCAGATACAACTGCAAACACACTCCACCACCTTATCTTTGAGAAAGAGGCTAACCATTTTCACTGGAAGAAAGATGGCCTCTTTAATAAATAGTGCTAGAAAACTGGTTTTCCACATGCCTAAGACTAAAGTTGGACCAATGTCTATCACCATGTACTAAAGTCAAAATGGATCCAAGATTTAAATATTAAAATGGAAGGGCCAGCCAGATAGCTCAGTGGGTTAAAGTGCCTGCTTAGGCAGATGCAGGGGCTGGAGTTCGATTCCTGGCCTCCTGTGCCAGCTGGGCATGGTGGTGCCTGACTGTAATCCCAGCACTTGGGAAGCTGAAAACAAAGGAATCGCATTGATTCAAATCTGTGTAGTGAGACCCTGTACTAAAGACAAAAAAAAAAGAAGATAAATATTAAAATGGAAACACTAAATCTTCTGGAGAAGAAAGTAGGTAGAAATCTTGAAGACATAGAGATAGATAGTTCATGAACAAAAACCAACCTGCACCTGAAATACTTCAAAGAATCAATAACTGGGATCTCACTTTTTTGAAGTTTCTGTGTGTCAAAAGAAATCACCAACAAACCAGGTGTGCTTGCTCACGCTGTAATCCCAGCAGTGGAGAGGCTGAAGCAAATGGACTGCTGGGAGTTTAAGACCAGCCGGGGCTTAAAAGTGAGCTCAAGTGTAGCTTGAACTACATAGTGAGACCCTGTCTCAAAACAAAGAAACAAAAAGAAATAACACATCTTGACAGCCACCACTGAAGAACAGTAGCCCTCCTCTCCACTTTCCCCAGCCATGGCCCTCCGCTATCCCATGGACATGGGCCTCAACAAGAGCCACAAGAATGTGAGTAAACTGAGGCACAGCCACCGCAGATGCCTCATCAAACACAACACGTTTGTGTGGGACATGATCCAGGGGACGGTGTGCGGCTTTGCACCCTACGAGCGGCGTGGCATGGAGCTGCTCAAGGTCTCCAAGGACAAACACACCCTCAAGTTCGTCAGGAGAAGGGTGGGTACGCACATCGGTGACACGAGGAAGCATGAGGAGCTGAGCAACATGCTGGCTGCCATGGGAAAGGCAGCTGCCCAGAAGGACTGAGGCCCTCTGGGATAAAGCTTTGCAGAAAGTTCAAAAATACATAAATACAGCAGTGCATCCAGAGGTCGCGCGGATCTGTTTCTTGTTTCAACAGTGTTTGGACAGAACAGACCCGGGGACTCCCTCTTTCATCTTCCATCCACCTTCCAGGTACAGATTTCAGGACCATCTCACCTATCTCCTCCTTCCAGGATGGGACAACACCGTTCTTTTGTGGATAACTCCTTATTGCTGACCAGCCATGACCTCTCAGATTCATCAGAATTATTCCACCGAGGTGGAGGCTGCTGTCAACCACCTGGTGAACCTGCACCTGCAAGCCTCCTACACCTACCTCTCTCTGGGCTACTACTTTGACAGAGACGATGTGGCTCTGGAGAGCGTGGGCCATTTCTTCCATGAGCTGGCCAAGCAGAAACGCGAGGATGCCGAGCATCTCCTGAAGATGCAAAACCGGCGCAGCAGCCGTGTGCTCTTCCAAGACGTGCAGAAACCATCTGAAGATGAGTGGGGCAAAGCCTTGGATGCCATGGAAGCTGCCCTGGCCCTGGAGAAGAACCTGAACCAAGCTCTTCTGGACCTTCATGCCTTGGGCTCTGCCAAGACCGACCCCCTATCTGTGATTTCCTGGAGAACCACTTCCTAGATGAGGAGGTGAAGCTCATCAAGAAGATAGGGGACCACCTCACCACCCTCCGCAGGCTGGTGAGCCCCCAGGCCAGGCTGGGAGAGGACCTCTGTGAAATGCTCACCCTTAAGCACAACTAGGAGGTCACAGAGCCTGACGGTCTCTTTCGGGGCTCCTGCATCACCTGTCATCAGGGCTTTGGCCTAACCCTCTCCCTCCAACCACTAGGCAGCTTTCTCACCTTCCCAGAGCCCCCTTCCAAATCTTGGACCAAAAGAAAATAAACCCTTTTGCAGCAAATAAATAAGCAAACAAACAACAGTGTTTTTTTTTTTTTTTTTAACAAATGCTCTTCAAAAGCAAAAAAGGGAAAAATTTTCCTACTCATTTCATTACCTGAACATGATCCTGCTGCACTACAAAAAATTATAGCCTATCTCCTCATGATCTTTTTTGCAAACATTTCTAGCAAAACAGCAAATTGAGTCCAGAAATAAAGGGGATAATACTTTATGACAAAATGTTTTTTATCCTAGGAGGGAAGACTTGAAAAGCAATCTGTAATTTACCACATTAAGAGAAAAACAAAACTGTAAGGTCGCCTCAATTAACATAGAAAAAGCATTTGACAAAACCCACCATGTTCCTGGGCTTTAGAAACTCATCAAAATAGGAATAGAATTGCAGGAAATTTTCTCAATATGATAACACCTAGCTATGAAAATCCAAATGCTGCCAAGCCATGAAGGCGCACGCCTGTAGTCTCAGCACTTAGAAGGCTGAGGCAGGAGGATTGGTGTGAGTTTGAGACCAGCCTGAGCTACAAAAAGTGAGCTCAAGGCCAGCCTGAGCTGCATAGTGAGATCCTGTCTCAATAAGACAAAAAAAAAAAAAAAAAAAAAAAAAAAAAAAAAAAAAAAAAAAAAAAAAAAAAAAAAAAAAAAAAAAAAAAAAAAAAAAAAAAAAAAAAAAAAAAAAAAATGCTAACATACCAAATAGTGGAATTTGAGTACATCCACCTAAGTAATAAGAACCTAAGAACAGGTGAAAAATGTCTATTCTCATCATTTCTGTTCAATGTTGTACTAAAGATTTTAATACAAGAAAGAAAGAAAGAAGAAACTGGTAACAAAGGTGTTGTGGTATTGGCACAATCATAGACAGATCAGTCAGTGAAACAGAATAAATGGACTCAACAAGGAAAGGAACATGTTCAGAAAGATGCTACTGCCACAACTTGTTAATCAGATGGAAAAAAGCCCTGTCTCATAATATACAGGAAAATAATTAGAAATGGATAAAAAACTTAGACATAAGGCTAATTACCATGAAGCTGCTGCAAAGCAGCATAGGATAAGATCTTCATGACATAAAATTCAGTAACCACAATTGAAAAGTTGATCATTATCAAAATTTAAAACTCTAGCTCTTTGAAAGACACTGTTGGGCCAGGGATGTAGGCCAGTGGTGCAGTGCCTACTGGCAAGTATGAGGTCATGAGTTCAAGTCTCTGTACCAGAGACAGACAGAGACAGAGAGATAGAGAGAGAGGAGAGGAGAGGAGAGGAGAGGAGAGGAGAGGAAAGGAAGGGAAAGACGCGGCATGGCGCCGCAAGGCAAGGCAAGGCAGAGACTTCTAGCAAAACAGAAAAGCAGACCAGGTGCTAGGAGAAAACATTAGCAGTACTGAACATATAGCTGACAAAGAATGTATATTCACAATATTTAAGGAACACTTATACATTGATAATAAAAATAGCCTAATAAAAATTAGACAATAGCTTTGATCAGAACTTTCATTCAAAAAAACAATATCAAATTGACCAAGACAAACACAAACATGTTGGGCACTGCTAGCCACCCAAGGAACACTAAATAAAACTTCAGTGGGATGTCACCTCAGAGCCACTGGCCCACATGAGAAAGGTGGACAGCACCAGAGGACAGCAAGGATGAGCAATGGTGCAGTGGGAGGGGTATAAGAAGGAATACAACCCTGGAGACAGCGCTGGTGACCTTCTAGGAAGCTAAATGTGCACTCACCTGAGGACCTCGAAATTGTACTCGTAGCTGCCCCTTGCAGAGGAATGAAAACACGCCACACATGTCGGGAACATTCATAGTGGCTTTGTTCATGCTGACTACAGTCGGGAATAATCCAGATGATTACAATTAGCTGTTCATTTTGCTTGCCTTTTTTTTTGGGGGGGGGGGGACCATGGTTCGAACTCACGACCTTGCACTTGCCCAGCAGGCACTTGTGCCTCGGAGCTATCTCCCCAGCCCCGTCTTTTTGTCTTTTTGAGACAGGGTCTCGCTATGCAGTTCAGGCTGGCCTTGAGCTCACTTTTGTAGCCCAGGCTGGTCTTAAACTCACACCGATCCTCCTATCTCAGCCTCCCAAGTGCTGGGATTACAGGCATGAGCCACCACACCCAGCTGCTTGCCTATTTTTTGACTTAGTCTTTTATTTTGGGTGATTTACTTCTTCAAGTCCTTCTCAGAAGACTGGGAAAAAAAAAAAAAAAGCCAGACGTGGTGGCACATACCTGTAATCCCAGCACTTGGGAGGCTGAGGCAGGAGGATTGGTGTGAGTTCAAGACCAGCCTGGGCTATAAAAGTGAGCCCAAGGCTAGCCTGAACTGCATAGTGGGACCCTGTCTCAAAAAGACAAAAAAAAAAAA
>PVJA010018419.1:0-39986 GCA_004027025.1 Myocastor coypus | reverse complement strand
AGAGAGAGAGAGAGAGAGAGAGAGAGAGAGAGAGAGAAAAGGTAGCTACCTCTACTAGTTCTGTAGACAGTAAAGAATAATTTGATACCAACACATTTGAAAAATTAACTGAAATGGACAATTTAAAAAAATATACACCTTACCAAATTAATACAAGAAAAATAGAAAATCTGAAGAGTTTTAAATCTTTTAAAGAAATTGAATCCATAATTAAAAGGTTTCCAACCAAGAAACTCCAATCCCCAGGGACTTAGTGAATGTTCCAAAAATGTGCAGAGCTGCACACGATCCTGTCATAGTCTTTACCCACTTTCCTACTTGTCATCCCCAAGCTCAGATCCTCAGCTCTATCTTTGCTGAGAGACCACAAAGCCCAGAGCCATCTTTGCAAACACTGCTGTTTCTGTCAGTCACTTTCCGAAACTCAGGATACCCTCCACATAGCTCAACGCATCTCTCCCCACTCCACAACTTTGTAAAATCTTCAACTGAGACTTCTTGAACTCATAGTCCACCATTAACTGAACCTCTTAAAAACCCAATCTCTTTTCTGAAAAACCCCATCCTCTTGTTCCTCTAATTCTCCTTCCTGAAGGCACTGCCTCCCTGTGGACCCTCAGGTGGTGGCTGCCCCCCGCAGCCTTTGCACCTGTGTTGTATCTCCTCAGGACCATTTCTCTACCATTGCCTCTACTTTCTTCCTAACAAAATCAAAATCATAAACCTCATCTTAAAAAAGGTGACCTCAGATCTCCCCTACTTGCTTCTTCTCTTTACTGTAGCCATCTAAGGCATTATGCTTAACATGCATTAAAGAATATTATCTTCTGGCCTTTATTAGTTTGTCCCATACAATTCTTATTGCATACCCACAGTAGTAATTCTTCCAACCTCTGTATTTCAGTCCCTTAGCTTCCATGTCCCAATCTTGTCTTCTACTCCCCCTCAGTCTAAGCCTGCTGTGGACATGTCCTAGGCTACATCTCTACTCATACCCCTAAACTATGTCTTCATCATTGTGTTCCTCCACCTACCTCTACCCAAGCTGAGCTGTCACAGATCATATATTTTTCTGTGATGTAAACACAGATGTGGGCTACTCACACCTGTGGCCGAAGGTGGATGGAGAAAAGCATAAAATTCTTCAGATTAGTCCTAATTTCAATTCTTGACACCTAAAACTTCAGTTAGGTTGTTTTGCTTCTAATCCTACTATGCTCTTTTACTCCAGTGATTATGTCTTTCCCTCTCATATTAAACATGCTTCCATCCCTACAAAATTAGTTCACGGCCCTGCTTCCCCAGGTCAGTGACCAGCTTCACCGTTAGAGCTTCCAGATGGCCTTCAGCTTACTTTGCCTGGCTGTACTCCGACTGTCCTCCTACACAGTACTGTAGACAGATGTGCTCCTGACTAGTCAATATTTGGTCCCTTTTGATCCTCACTTGAATACATGGCCATGTTCCCTTTCACATATTCGCTATCCCTCTCCTCAATTCATTATATCTTTCATGACTAGTGAATTATTACATGAAAAGGCCATAATATTCCATTCTTTTCTTTTTTAATGAAGTATATTGGTTCAACTGGAATATACATAATGATTACATTCATCATAAGAAATTTATATCTGTATATGATGTATGTCAGGGTTTTTTATCCCCCCATTCCCCTCCACTCTCTTCAAACTCTCCTGAGACCATTTAAATTGATGATTATAACTGATAGGTATTGGTCTGACTCTGTCATCTCTGTCATATAATTTTCCTCTTGATTTTTCCTTGTCTTTCCCTGCCCTCCTCAATCACTTCCCCTGCCTGGCGGCTTCCTTCTATTGGTATTCCTGGGACTGTGGTTTTGTTTTCTCTTTCTAGAATATCCTTCAGATGTACAACTGATTTCTTTAGTTATTCTTTGTCATGAAAGCATTTTATTTCCCCATTAAATCTGAAAGGTAATTTTGCAGGATACACCAACCTGGGTTAGAGGTTGTTTTCTTTCATGGCTTGAAATACTTCACTCCAAACTCTCCTTGACCTAAGAATGTGCATTGGGAAGTCTGCTATGATTCTGATCAGCTTTCCTCTATAGATGATTTGTTTTTGTTTTGTTTTGTTTTTTGTTTTTGTGGGGGTTTTTTTCTCTAAAAGTTTTTAATATTCTGTTCTTCTGCTGAGTTTCTGAAATCTTGATTATTGTGTCTTCGTATAGCCTTATTCTGGTCATGACTAATTAGAGTTCTGTATGCCTCACTTAATGTATGTCAAATTCTTTTTCTATGCTTGGGAAGTTTTTTGGTATTCTCAGAACAGGTGTTTTATATTGCTTATGCTGACTACTGTGTTTTTTATTGATTTAATCAATTTTATGCTTTTTAAATCATTTTGAAGTTGTTGGATTATTTTTTCATGGTGTCTTGCTATTTTTAAATTTTAATTTAATTTTTAATTTTATCTGCTTATTTGCTTAGCACTATAGTCAATCCTCAACACTGAGAAAATAACTTCTTAAAAGAGAAATAATGACCTTCCTCAGCTAAAAATCCACTGAAGCCACATGCTCTTCCTAAGAGGAGAAGCTTACAATGGCCTCAGGGTCATCATGCTAGGTGGCTTGGCTCTCTCTGATCTCATTTCCTATAATTGTACCTCACATTATAGGAATATGTTCTCCTTGACACCCTTATGTTCACAGATGTCCTCACCTTACAGACTTTGCACTTACTGATCTCTCTGACTAAAACGTCCTCAATAATCCCACAGCTCACTGCCTCAATTCTTTCAGCTCTCTGTTCAAGGTTATATTATCAACAAGTCCTGTCCTGAGAAACGTGTATAAAATAGCAACCCTGCCCCCAACATGAGAATAATGCTTCATTTCTCATAATTGTTTCCTCATAGCAATTATTGTCACTTAACATTGGATAGGCACATTTTTAAATTGTCTTTTGACTATCTTTATTGTGTAGGATTTAAGCTCCATAAGGCGAGCAACTTTAATTGTTTCATTGACTGTTATATCACGCCAAGCCCAGAAAGTAGTAGCAAATGCTGAAGAGAAGTGTTGCATGGATAAATCAATTTCTTCTCCATTAGGTTTATACATTTCAGCTGCTCCTGATATTCCTTTAGAGATACATTTGTTCTTTATTCTAAATAACTATGCTCTTTATTGCCTCTATGACACTTTTATTCTACTATTGTGATTTGAAGATCTAAGCAGCCTGTGAACACCCTAGTCACTCATTTTACAGAGTAAATACTGAATTTTCTTTCTCGAGGTTACTATTACTCTGCTGAGATCTTCACCTGCTTTAGACTTTCTGAAACTATCATTGTATCAACTATCTTTCTGCAGGTTATCTTTTCTTCTCTGCTATTTCAATATTCATGATCTGAATATGTTTTTTAGTTAGTATTTTTAGCTTTATTTGAAACTACTGTGTGTGTGTGTGTGTGTGTGTGTGTGTGTGTGTGTGTGTGTGTCTTGAAGGTGGAGGTAGCAAAACATAAGGATGAAGCCCTATTTTGAAAGGACAGAGAGACTTGCAACAGAGTGTAGGCATTAAAACTCTGGAGTTGAAAATACCTGAGCTTTAGTACCAACCTCCTTTTATTCCTCCATTCAGAACCTTTGGCTTCCTTAAACAAGATAAATCTGTGAACATTAGTTTCTCCCTTTGCTTAATGAAGTGGTGATTAAAATGAATCAGAATATTACAGGTAAAACATCTAACCCAAAATTCAAGCCCAGCTATATTCATTATAAACTTTTTTTTGAAAGTCATGGATAATCAAAACCCATTGAAGACAACCTTATTTGAAATGTATTGTTAAACCAAAGGAATGTTTAGAACCCACACAGATAATCATTTCAGGTCTACAGATATGCTCAACCCAGAGGCTGAGCTGAAACCAGAGACATAACCTGGAGTACAAGCTGAAACATGACAAGTACTAAATGCTAGCAGCTACGGTTTCTATTGAAAATAAAGTGGTTTTGGGGGAGCAAGGAAGATCTTGTAATAGAAGACTTCATTTTCTTTTAAAGAAATATGTTCCATATAAAGTGTTCCATCATTTAGAAAACGTTAGATATTTAACTTTGAAATCTAAGTGATTCATGAGATGTACAGAAAAAAAAAAAAAAAGGGAGGCTAAATACAGATGGTGAGATAGGATGGAAATGTGAAGTGGACCAGACTTGCCTTATCCTGACTCCTGTCAAGCAAAATAACTGACAAGAGGGCCAGCCAGATAGCCCAGCAGACTAAGGCATCTGGTTAGACAGACGCAGGGACAGAGTTGGATCCCTGGCATGGTCTGCTGCCCTCACTCCAGGGCACATGTAGTTGGTGACTGAGACTAGGCGTGGTAGCACAGGCCTGTAATCCCACACTGGGGAGGCTGAACAGAGAAGGATCACTGCGAGTCCAGTCTACGTAGTGAGACCTTATAGATGATCCTGTACTAAATACATTAAAAATAATAAATAAATAAATAAATAACTGACAAGTTGAAAAGAAAAGTCTTGTGGCAATTAAACTGGAACTGGTTGGCTTAGAAAGGGCCATCTGGAAAATCCAAGTAGCCATGGAAAACCTCAGTATCCATGGATAGAGAGGAGATCATTCCTTCAAAACAGTCAGTGTCCAGGAAATATAAAATGTGGCAAATGGAACCAAGTCATAAAATAGAGCTTCTTAAAATAAACTTAACTTCCAAAATGATTAATATGGCCAGGCGTGGTGGTGCACATCTATAATCCTAGCACTCAGGAGGCTGAGGCAGGAGGACTGGTGCAAGTTTGAGACCAGCCTGGGCTACAAAAGTGAGCTCAAGGCCGGCCTGATCTGCATAGCGAGACCCTGTCTCAAAAGGACAAAAAAAAAAAAAATCAATAGTTTTGTTTTATAATTTTATTACTTTTAATAAGAAATAACAATGAGAGTTTCAAAACACATTAGTAGGACAGCCACAATAATTAATACAGTGCATATTCTTGTCTTCATAGTAGTTGTTCATAGTATAAGATGCAGACATGATAACTTCTAAACACTATTGATACAAATATTTCTTCTCATTGAGCTAAGATAAAGTAGTTATATGCATAGTCTAATATTCCGCAATAATAATGGGTTATCAGCAGAACTGGCATTGTCAGAAGCTATTAACTTGAGCCTTTTACAGCTCAGGATACTTAACTGGCTTTACTTTTTAAGCCTTGTAGTTAAACTTTTCTACTGGATGGCTAAGGCCAAGTTAAAGCAAGACCTATGTAACAAAGCATGGAACTTTTATATCTCTCAAGGTGAGTCAAATCCCCAGGACTTACCTTGAAATCATGTACAGAATTTTGTAGAACTTTTATCAGCCATCTGGATGAGTCATGGCTATTGCTTGACCAGTTTGCTCTCTGTGAAAGCCTGAGAGAATATCTTCTTTCTAGGTGACTCTCCTTAGGAACACTATATATCATCGATCCCTTTCCTCTATGGCCCCACAATCTCCTTGAACAGAACATTTGGGACACCCTGAGTTATAGGATATTATAGCACAAGTTCTCTTATGTCCTGAGTCTTCACTGACCTTGAAGGGCTAGGGCCAAAATATTAGCTATCCTTGTAACCCTTCTTTTTCTCTAATTTTTGGTCTGCCAACTTAAGTTGGTAACCCTCCAGAAGAGGAGCTTAGTGATCCAAAATGATTAATATTAATCATATTACAAAATATGTCCACAAGAACTGATGCACAGATAAGAAAAGATCCCCCCCCCAAATGGTAACATTAAAGAAATGGACTCAGAAAATAGTAGCCACCAGCAGTCAGCAGAGGAAAGACAGGAAGCAGAAATGGAAGGGCCATGAAGATGGCCTTGGGAAGAGATGGAAAGAAGCAGATGACAGCTTCACACATGGTAGTGTCTGACTGGCTTGTCTGACAACCCCAAGTATGACGCAGTTCTGCAAGTCCCGCTGCTCGTGTTGCAACCCTACAGTGGGAAGTTAGGTGAGGACGAAAAACGATTAGGTCCTAATGAAAATGAGAATATATTTACACTACCTCCAACCGACTGACCCAGAGACTAACTCGGGTAGGAACTCAAGTGACATACTTAACCGTAACAGGGTGTAGACCTTGAGGGATTGTTAGCAACTAGAGTATAAGAGATACTGCAGGTCTGAGAATGACACGCAGACTTATTCTTTCCTGAGCCCTTCAATGAAACCTATTTTTGCTTCTTATAGGCAAAGTGGGTTATGTTTTAACCTACTCCTGCAGAGAACAACAAGAAAAACCACAATAAATATTAGATCTATTGGAAGTCTCTGTAGATCTTAGACAGAGAAGGTTATAAAATCAACAACCAGTGAAGCATTCAGGGTTTCTCTTCCAAAGTTTCTGATTCTCGAAGCAGCATCTCAGAAGCTGGGAAGTTGAACAAACTGCATGGTGTTCTCCTCAAGAATCTCAGAAATGGCCCATGGGATGGTAATAATGGACCTGGCTCTAGGATTTGGTGTCAAATTCTTGTTTCAGTCTCTCTCTCTCTCTCTCTCTCTCTCTCTCTCTCTCTCTCTCTCTCTCTCTCTCTCTCTCTCTCTCTCTCTCTCTTTCCTCTCTCTCTCTCTTCTCTCTTCCCTCTCTCTCTCCCCCTCTGTCTCTCTCTCTCTCTGAGACAGGATTTTATTATCCAGTTCAGGCTAAACTTAAACTCACTTTGTAGCCCAAGCTGGCCTCAAACCCAACTCAATCCTCTTGCTTCAGCCTCCTGAGGGCTGGGATTACAGGTGTAAGCCACCATGCCCAGCTACTAATAGTTATTCTAAATTTAGGAAAACCAAAAGTGAGCATTTGCTTTCCTCAAGAGGACAATCTATAGCCTCTACTGTGCACTGTATGGGGTCTAGGAGAAAGCCCCATGATCATAAACTACAGGTGGCACCAGAGCAGTTAGAGGTAGGTAGGTTCAGCAGGGTAAGGCAGTACATGCCTGCAATCCCAGCCTTGAGGAGGCTGAGGCAAGAGGATTTCTGTGAGTTCAAGACCCATCTGGACCACAAAGTAAATTCAATGCCAGCCTGAAATGCACAGTGAAACCCTATCTTAAAGATTCCCATTCCAGTTGCAGGGGAAAAATGGAGCTTAGTGGCTCATTGTTACCAGTTGGGGACGAGCCATGTAAGGGCGTCATCTTTACTCCCCCATAAGTGTGTTACTGTTCACACCTCTGTAAATGTGTAGGAATAAAAGTTTCTAGGTGCTGGCTTTTAGAGGCTATTAAGGGTAGGGGGCAGTGATAGCTGCATCGAGGAACCTGCTGAGGTATTCTGGTTCTTGCAGCTGTGTCTGAATCCAGCCACCACTATGTCGAGCAAAAGGGCAAAGACCAAAATCACCAAGAGGCTCCCTCAGCGCACAACCTCCAACGTGTTCGCCATGTTCGACCAGTTGCAGATCCAGGAGTTCAAGGAGGCCTTCAATATGATCGACCAGAACAGAGATGGCTTCGTCGACAAGGACGACCTACACGACATGCTGGCCTCGCTGGGGAAAAACCCGACTGATGGCTACCTGGACACCGTGATGAGCGAGGCTCCGGGCCCCATCAGCTTCACCACGTTCCTCACCATGTTCAGGGAGAGGCTTAATGGCACGGACCCAGAGGAAGTCATCCAGAATGCCTTCGCTTACTTCAACGAGGAGGCCACAGGCACCATGCAGGAGGACTACCCCCGCGAGCTGCTCACCACCACGGGCAACCGCTTCACAGATGACGATATAGATGAGCTGTACCGAGGCCCCCATCCACAAGAAGAGCAACTTCAACTATGTCGAGTTCACGCACATCCTCAAGCATGGCACCAAGGAGAAGGACGGCTGAAAAGAGCTCCAAATTCCATCCAAATGCTCCTTGTTGCCACTTTGGTATTTCCGAGATTTTCTCTTAGAGCCTGTTGCATGCCTATAGCCTGACAGCTTTTGCCTTCCTTGTTTTGTATTTATTCTCAGCCCTTTGGGGGGCACATGTGTCTTTATAATCAAACTGGAAATGGGACGCTGTGTTGGTTTCAGACTAGAACGTAGGGTAATTTACCTTACCCATGGTCCTCTTCCCTCAGTAACTGCAGACTACACAGAGTCAATATTTTTTTCAGAGAAAGTTCATGCAGTTTTTTCTGAGCCATAATTAAACTTTATGACAAAATATTTCCTTAAACAACAACAACAAAAGGTTTCCAATGTCAAAAAACCATAGTTGTCCCATGTTGGAATTCAAAAGAATGCTGAATAATGCTACCTGCTGGGCATATTCCAAATGCCTCACACACACTAACTCAGTTAATATTCATAGTGACCCTCAGATATAGGACACAGGGCTAAACAATTTATACAAGTTCCAGCTGCAAAGTTTGTCATCTGCTGTACATGCAATATCTCATGGGAACAACAAAAGAAAAGGCTAGAACTAAAAGACATCCTGCAAATTGTTCAAATCCAGGTTTTATCCCAATAAATAAAGGAATAGGTCAGTAACACAATTGTCCTCTAGTATCCATGAGGGATTGGTTGGTTCCAGGATCAAAAGTCTCAGATGGCTCCCAAAGCCACAGATGCCTAAGTCCCTCATATAAAGTGGTGTGGCATTTGTGTATAGCCCACATCCTGTATGCTTTATCTCTGAATCACTTACTGCTAAGGAAATGTAAGTGCTAGAGAAATAATTGCTGTACCATTTTGTTTAGGGGGTAGTGGCCAAAAAAAGTCTATGTATTTATACTGATGCAATAATAATGAAATGTTTTCTTTCTATCCAGAGCAGTTGAATCCATGGCTCCTGAACCCACGAGTATAGAGAACTGATTTTACTTAAGCAATTAATAAGGTTAATGGGCATTATGAACTGGCTAGACCTCAACACATTAAAGAACCATATTTCTATGAGGATAATACATTACCATAGCCAAAGCCTATATTTCTAGAACTGAACACAATATCTTAGGAACATCTGCAAGATGCAATGAAGTGGGCATTAAAATATTATTTTTCTCATTTGTGTAAATATGTAGAGTAAGTCTTATGTTCTTGTGCATAATCTATATCTTATAAATATATTTAGTACAGCCTTTGGCCTCAAAAAAAAAAAAAAAAAGAGAAAAACTACAATGAAACACAACACTCAGGGACACAAAAACAACGTGTTAAGGGGCTTTAATTAGGCATGTGGCACTAAGTTCAACTGATGTACAAAAGACTAGTCATTAGTGAAGTGATTCCTAACTCAATCTGTGAAAAGAGTCCACAGTTAAAGAGCCAAAAGGATATGGATCAATGTATGCTTTTGGTGTCTTTTTGTTGTTGTTGTTTCTTGTTTTGAAACAAGTCTCACCATCGTGTCTAGGTTGGCCTTGAACTCCTGATCCTCTTTGCCTCCCAGGTAGCTAGGATTACAAAGGCATTTCATATTTTTGTGCTTCTTTTTATGTTGGATCTGCATGGAAATTAGGTGATTTGGCAGGATGGAAAGTAATTCCATCAGCGCTAGCATAGCTAAAGCATAGCTCTGACCCTGTCACTTCTAGAACCTTCACTCATCACCTCCAGCAAGACTACACCCAGCTTGAGGCACTCAAGGCCATCTCTTGGCCAGCAAGGTACATCCTCACCCACGTCCCTGGCTTGGGAAACCTTGAGTTTCTCACTTGACCTTCCCAGGCCTCAGATCCAACCCCCCATGGATCATAAAGGGGAACTGTCTCCCTTCAAGGGCAGCCAGACCCAACCAGGCAGAAAAACTAAAACTGCTCTAATACATCAGAGAGGAAATTTAATATAATGCACAGGTTAATCAAGTGATGGAAGGACTGAGACGCCAAATGGGAATGTTATAGTTAGTAGGAAGGACACATGTCTAGAGAGAACTTCACTGAGTGAGTGCACGAAAATATTAAAAGGGTTCTCTGGCTGACATCTCAGGGGAAGCGGTCTTAGCCCAACCTGGGGTTTAGGGTATAGCTTCCAGAGAAGCTGTTCTTAGAGGCTAATGGCTTTGCTGAGGATATGAGAAGCCACCGGTGGATTTGGGAGGGAAAAGCAGGATCAGATTTGTGTATGAAATCTAAGAAACTCAGGGATCTGAGCTATGCATCTCTTAAGACACGAGTGGAAGGTCACTCTTGATGTGAAGTGTCTTGGTCTGCTCAGACCACTGCAGTGAAGAATCAGAGCCTGGTTGGTTTAGTTAGCCACCAAAACTTGTTTCTCTCAATTTCTGGAGGGTGATAAAGTCTAAATCGAACGCATCAGCAGAGCCCAGGTCTGCTGAGGGCTGAGTCTTCCTGGTGTGTCCTGACAGGGGTCTCTCTTTAGAAGGCCTTTTTTGCATTTTGTAATTCAGTACTTTGAATTGATTCAAAGTGCTGACCTTTTGTGATCTTTTTGACTCAGGAAAAGAGCCAGAGGTCAATGCCAGATCCAGGGAATAAGACAGAAAAGGACACACCATCATAGTTTTATTTGACAAAAATTGCAGTGAATGTTTTTTAATCAATTCAGGACATCCAGGCAGTCACCGAAAATAGATGTTCAGAATTGCCTCAGCTAGCAGAAAGAACGAGGGGGTAAGGTACTTTCAGAGAGAGAGGCAAGTATTTTGAGGGGAATTTATGCAAATATGTCTTTTACTATAATAAAATTTTTATCTAAATATTCACTGCATTTTACTACAACTTGCAGTTAATGTATGTGAGATATATCAAAGCTTGTTTTTATTTTTTTATTATAACATGACATGTCCAACACAGAGCCCACAGGCTGGATCTGCCTGCATGAGTTTAGTACAAGCTTCACTAAGGCAAACCCAAATTCATGATATCAAGAAAAGAGAAAGCCAGTCCCATCTAATGGGAGGAAGGTGCAAAAGAGAGGTGTGTGGTGGGAAGATCAGGAGGTATGTGAGGAGCGTTTCCCACCCAATGAAAATCCCAGGAGAAACATGTTAGATGTCTGGTAAAGAGGAAGTGGAGTTTAAGGGATTTTTCCTAACTTCCTGAAACAGAACACAGAGGGAGCTCCCTTGACGATGCAAGAGTTCCATGGAGCCACACAGAAAGCAGCTGGCAGGCACGCCAGTAGAAGCTGTGTCAACAAGCCTGAGGACCCTTGGAGGAGAGTGGGAGGGCAGAGCTTCCGGATGGAGGACCAGTTAGGATCGCAGCGGAGCTTCAATGGGGAGGCTCACAGGGCCATCACTAGTGCGAAAAAGACGTTTCAATTTGGAGTTTGGCCGCGGTTTGCAGTAGGGTGTAATTTAAGGAACGGCCTCTCCACCGAGATCAGGGAGGACCAAGGAGAAGCCGATGCATACTGTGGAGCCCCAGAAGCACTTCTCTCCTTCCAAGACCGGGCATGTGTCCCCATAGGAAGTCACCGCCTCAGAAAAAATGAGAGAAAAGCCTGAAACATTGGTAAATTAACAGACAAAATCAAGAAGAGGGAAAAGGCCATTAAAATTATTAGTACTGGAGTGTTTGCCTAGCACACCTGAGGTCATGGGTTCCATCTCCAGCACTGTAAAAATTTTAAAAATGATGAACCAAATTAGACTAAATTTGGAAAGGCTTTTTGCCCCTACTACACAATATTTTTCATCAATAATCCTGCATTGTGTATGGTTTGAAATTTGCTTATCTCACTTAATTCCATAGCCTAGAGAGATTATTATGTCAGCGCACAGAGATCTACCTCAGTCTTTCTACTGACCATGTGCTATCCTTGTCTGAAAATGCTTAGAATACAGAGTGTCTCAGATTTTTGATTTTTTTTCTTGATTTGGGGACATTAATATTGCTATGATTTGTGTCTAGTTGTCCTCCCCCCTAAAGCCTCATGCAATCATGGGGCAGGGACTTCTAGAGTTTGAGACTTGCCTCATGATCCCTGGGATTATGTGTTTTAGTACTGATGAGATTATGGGTCTGAGTACTTCTGGGATTATGGGTGTAGCCTAAGGCGGATAGGCTGAGGTTCAGAGTCTGAATGTAATATAGAGAACAACAGACCCATGCTGTTGTTCTGCTGCCCTGTTTGGTTGGCTGTTTCTGTCGCCATTGTTGCTGTTCCACCGCGATGAACTGCTGCTCTCTGCCATGTGCCACTCAGCTTTGGAGCCGGCCAAAGCTGGACTGAAACCTCCAGGAAGTGTGAGCTAAATGAACCTTTCCTTCCTTCATTTTGAGTGTCAGGTATTTGTCCCAGCAATGAATAAAAAGTAACTAAGACAGATATATACAAAATGAAACTTCACAAGATAGGCTGTAACTCTAAACATGCAATTTGTTTATGTTTTATACATATTGCCCAAAGGTAACTTTCTATTTTTTTATTACACCTGTGTGTTGACTATGACCCATCCCATAAGGCCAGGTGTGGAATTTTCCACTCATAGCATCATGTTGGCCCTCAGAAACTTTCAGCTTTTAGCATATTTTTGGATTTTAATGTTTTTAGATTAGGAGTTAGCTAAATAACAATTTATTTCACCAGCACAGTAAGAAATGAGATAAGTCATAACCACTATAGCAGTTAGGACAGTGCTATAACTCCTTTCCTGGAGAAGCACTGCTCCTACATCAAACCCAAGGGCTTGGTTCCCTTCCCACTTCCCCTTCAGGAGCTGACCTAGTTCCTCCTAAGTCCGGAGGACAGCCCGGCTGACCTGGCCTGGCAAGGAACACAACTTCAGCACAAGTTTTAACTTCCTCTTAGCCGCAGTGCAGTGTCAACATCGCCAGGTTAAATCGGTAGTGTGATTCTCATGAATAGCATCACTGTAGCCACTGTAGGTCAGGCACAGTGTTACACCTTGACAGATGTTTCCTCATTTGGCAGTTGGGAAATACCTGACTGACTCATATAGAGGGAGTTAAGCATGGCTACTTATTTGGACGATGGATGATTAATCATGATTGCCAACCTGATTGAATTAAAAAAAAAAAAAAAAAAAAAAAAAAACCTAGAGAGGTGTTCAGATTCTAAGAGTGCTAACCGTTGATAAATTCATTACTGGATGGGCTGTTTTCTCCTAGTTGGAAAAAGTAGGTCACTGGGAACACTTCTTGGAAGGGTTTATCTTGTCCCTAACCCCTTCTTCTGTGTCTCTTTCCATCTCTTTCTCTCCTTTTCACCACAGTGAGCCTGGCAACTTTCATCAATGATACCCCTTCACCACAATGTTTCTGGTTAGCTGACCAGGAACTGAATCTTCTGGAATCATGGGCCAAAACAGATCATTCTTCCTGTAGATTGTGTGTCAACTATTTTTTCCCGCAACAGAAAGGTTACTAATACATGTATCATATGGTCTGGGCATTTTCCTCTCCTAAAATGAATTTCTCAACAACCCGAGTGACCCTAGCTCTCCTTTTCCAGCCATGCCTCCCACAAGAAGCCACAAGTATTGTCTCAGATTGTGCTACTGTTTCTCAAGCAGCCTCCTTGTGATCCTTCAGCTTACGTGGTTTTAATTACATTAATCTGTTGTGCTGAAGTGGATCTGAATACAGGTTCAGGAGATAAAGTGTGGGGTTGCAAACCAGAGTTACTTAAATGCCTTGTATATCCCAGATTGGCTACCCACAGGGCTCAAATCTGCCCCAAACATAGGATACTATAATTCTTAAGTAATATATATCCAGCAAGACTTTCAAATAATTTATTACCTGATAACCTTAAACTAAAATGACTAAAATACATGCATTACTAAGGCATTACTGTGGTAAATAACTTGATAATTTATATCAACATAAATTATGACTCATTCCAAACAATTTTCACTGGTGGGTTTGTTTTCTCCCATATTTTATCTCAACCGTTCTGAAGAGTTTTGTTTATTTAAATAAACACTTCTTTTTTAATGTTTCTATTTTTTATTAATTTTAATGAGAAGGAAATAGCAATGAGGCAGTTTCAAAATAGGTTAGTAGGACAGTTACAATAATTAATACATTGCGGGGCTGGGGAGATAGTTTTGTGACTCAAGTACCTGCCTGGTAAGTTCAAGATCATGAGTTCAAACCCTGGTCCTGCAAAAAATAAATAAATAAGTAATACAATGCATATTGTTGTCTTTGTAGTAGTTATTCAGAGTACAAGATGCAGATATTGTATCATGTCTAAACTCTATTAGTACAAATCTTTCTTCTCATTGAACTAAAAGAGAGTAGTTGTATATCCATCCTCCTTTGTATATACAGACATATATTTTTTTCTACAAAATAGTCTTTCATTTATATCCCATTTTTTTGTTTTGTCTTGTCAGAGATGGGTGTTCTACTGCCTTTC
Source organism: Myocastor coypus (assembly GCA_004027025.1). Lineage (NCBI taxonomy): Eukaryota > Metazoa > Chordata > Mammalia > Rodentia > Myocastoridae > Myocastor > Myocastor coypus. The sequence continues at coordinate 25,643 of PVJA010018419.1, read as the reverse complement.
AAATATTGTAGGTGCTTGAGTTCAGCAATATAGCCTAATATAGTCCAATAGTTCATAACAATAGTGGGTTATCAGTGCATGTTTAAGCACATGCACTGGAAATCCTGGTCAGACACAAGGGATGGTGCTTTGATCCCCAGACCCATACCTAAGGCAGCTTGAGCCTGCCAAAAAAAAAAAAAAAAAAAAAAAGTTGTCAACTTGAACCTTTTGCCGTTCAATATATTCATATGGCCTTACTTTTTATACCACACAGTTACACTTTTCTAACTTGGTTAAGGCCAAGTTAAAGCAAGACCTATATAACTAAAAATGTAACTTTTGTATCTGACAAGGTCAGTCAAATCCCCTCAGGATTTACCCTGAAACCATGTATGGCAGTTTATAGATCTTTGGCAGTGTCAGCCACCTGGATGAGTCATGGCCGTTGCTTGACCAATTTGCTCTCTGTGAAAGCTTGAAAGAATGTTTTCTCTCTAGGCTACTCTCCTTAGGCACATTATACACTGTCAGTCCCTTTCCTCTGTGGCTGTATAATCTTCAACAGGAAATTTGGGACACCAGTAATAATAGGATGTTACAGTACAGGTTCTATTATGTCCTGGGTCTTCACTGACCTTGAAGGAGTAGGGCCAGAATATTGGCTATCTTTGTAGCCTTTCTTTTTCTCTAAGCTTTGGTCTGCCAATTTAAGTTGCTAACCCTCCAGAAGAGGAGCTAATGATGCTATTATCCTATAACAGAGACAGTTGAGCTTAACATCACTATCTGCTTAAATATCAAATGCCTTATACATAACATAGAACAGGTATTTTCCAACAATCATTGATATTCTAAACTTTAAATCCATATAGAATGTGAAAAAATAATTGTGCATTTTTACGCAGAAATTTAGAAATTAACCATATACAACATTGTAGCAGGACAATCCTACAGCACTTTTTTTCTTGTTTGTTTTATTAATTTAAAAAAAACATTTACTTGAGGTAGAGTATAGCAATAATTAATATGACTTAGAACACTTCTTAGCGCTGGCCTGATAGCTCAGTAAACTAAAGCACATACTTAGGCAGAGCGCAGTGGCCAGGGTTCCACTAATGGCATGCCAGCCCTGTCCTCAGGACACGCTGAGACAGCGATTGCGACTGGGCATGGTGGTACACACCTGTAATCCCAGCACTCGGGAAGCTGTAAACAGGAGAATCACTATGAGTCCTATCTACCTAATGAGACCTTGTAGACTCTGTAGACCCTGCCCTAAAATACAGAAAAGAAAAGAAAAAAAAACACTTTTTAGTTCTTTTATTTGGCAACACTACAGAAACCAACTATATTTTGAAGCACATTTATTCCTTATTCACGCTAGCAGCTACTGTTGAAAGAACCTAATCTCTGCATGAGTTATGGTACAACAATAACTGTAACAGCTGGCTCCAGGAACGTCCTCTGGCCTAGCACTCGAGAGCTTCCTTCTAGTTCCAGTCAACTGCTGTCAACGGTATGGGCTGAGTGGAGGCTCTGCTCCATGGGACCCTCCGTTCAGGGTCCAAGACTGTCATAAACTCTTTCACCTTCACCATAAGGTTATCGGGGCACAGACAAAAGAAGAGGGAGAGTGGGGGTTTCAGAAGCTTTTGAACCAAGCGCCAAGTATGTCAACGTTCATAAGAAGAAATCATTTACTTTTGACGACATGATTCTACTCTTCGTATCTATATCACATAACTAACCTAAAATATGAAAAAAAAATTTACATGCAAATGAGTCTTGTAATAGTGGAATACAAAAACCTAGAAATAGTCCATTTATGCAAAAGTAATTTAATTACATGCTAATGTAGTCATTTAATACATTGAACCTAATATAGTTAATTTAAGAGAAGATTTTGTTAAGCTTATGCAGACACATTGGGGAATGCTTACCTTATAAATACTGTATAAGTGAAATAATGATCAGAGTCCCAAATTGGATATACTGATTGGAGTTCTATCAAAATGGTCACAGTAAAATAAAAGATGACAGAAAATACTAATCATTTCAAAGGTAGTTATAATAATGATGTGATAGATTGCTTACTGGTGGGCAACTTGTTGGACCCAACGGAACTGAATCAGCATGGGGCCCGGTGTGGGAGGCCACCTGAGGAGAGTTGCCAGCAGTCTAAGAGGGAGAGCTGGAGGGGAAGAAGTGAGGCTGGAATTTGAGCTGTTTGGAAGCTGTCGGGGAGCTGTTGGAAGCTGCTGATTCTCTAGGACTATTCTGCTGGAGGACCTTGACATGCTGGCTCTCTTGGTGAAATTGGTTGTCATCAGTGGAGGAGCTTGGGACTTCCTTGTCACTGAGAATGTCTGTGGTGGCTTCAGATGAGCTCTGGTTCTCACCTAGAATGTTGCTTCCTGGCTCCACTGCGGATCCCTTAGCCAGCTAGCACAGATCCTTCATCCCACTGGAATAAACTTTCTAACTCTCACCACTGACCTTTGGGCCTTCCAAGTACAGATGCATGAAATAGGCCTTCATGAGACATTGTTATGGGCAATAGGCCTCTAGTCGAGCTTGTGGGGGGCACTATTATGGATTCTAGGTCTTCAGCTGGACTCATTCAGGACACTGCTGTAAGATCTGGGCCCTCAGATTGATTCTTTGATCTTTAATGTGTGGACAGACTTCCTGCAGTGTCTTTTTGTATATGATTCTTTGAATGACTATTACAAATAAGCTTATAAAATGTGTCCCGTATGGTATTGTTCCCCTTACAAAACTCCAAATGATGACAAATGGTGATTACTCAATGCAGTCCCAAGACAATCTAGGCAAAGCATTAACAACTTTATGTGTTATGTGTAATACTACCTTGATAGCCTAGAACATAGACCTTACCTGTAGTAGACAATAGATATCTGCTAACACACCTCACAGTGAGAAAGGTATCACCCCACCCCATCCCACATTACAGCAATCACTGGTGGCGGTGGCTGAGTGATTGGAAGTGACCCAGTTCTGGACAGTGACACCTACAGGAAATTTTTGAGAAAGTGTTTCTTCTGACATGAAGAAAAGGTTCCATTGTCCCTACTCTTAGCCTTTCTGCTCTGGCCATGATTGTGTGAGGCATTATTTTTGAATTAAAAGAAGTCATCTTGGGACCATGATTTCTCTAGCCTAATAATAAGATGGAAAAGGAGAGGAGAGGAGAAGAGGAGGGGAAAGAAGGTGAGGAGAAGAGAGAAAAAAGGAACTCAACACAAGGGAGGGAGGAAGAGAGAAAGAAAAGAAAAAGAGGGGGGCTTGATACATTGTGTCAACTTGACAAGTCTAGGAGCTTAACTAAACAACTCAACAATTCTCTATCTTGGGGTGTGGAGGACATGCCCTTACCCACTCTAGGATGTTGTTCAATATGTTAACTTGAACAGTTTAGAAGGTTGACTAAGTGACTCAGCAGAAGGCCAGGGTCCTCACTTTCTAAACATCCTGAGTCTGTACAAGAGGAGGGCAGGGAGATGGCATGAGTTCTGCATGCCCTGGGGTGGGTAGCCTGCTTGCAACAGAAGGGAGGAAAAGAGCCTAGTTCCCCCCTTTGGCTCTTGTTGCTTTTGCTGACTTCTGCTGCCATGAGCTGTTGTCTGTGTACCAACCCATCCTGACTTGGAGACAACTGATTAGGGACTGAACCTCCACAAAGTGTGGGCTAAATAAACCTCTCCTTTCTTCATTTTGGGTATCGGGTATTTTGTCTCAGCAATGAAAGAACAGTAATTGACAGGGAAAGCCTGGATCTTAACACTGTCGTTGAGTTACCCCATCAATCCCACACAGTTACCTTCACTCTTCCTTTTAAGTGATATAATTTAATATCTTATTACCCAAGCCACACCCAATTGAGTATTTTCATCAGAAGAGATTCCCAAATGATGACATTATCCTTCCTTTACAGGCCTGACAGCCAGTGACGAAAAGACAGACCTGGAACATAAGGCCAGGCTGCTGAGGTCCATCACAACCCTCCCAACCCTCTCCACACAGGCTGTAGTGAAAGAAAAAGAGCACAGAGAAAGTGTGCTCTTTTTGGAAGTCATGTCCTACAACACACACATTTGTGAGCATACACACACACACACACACACAGTCAACGTGCAACAAGTTATAAAGCTCTCGCTTTCCTTGGTACCTTAGATATCTGACAACTTCCCTCGCTGACTTTACAGATGTTTTCTGCTGTGTGTGTTTCCAGCATGTCTCTTGATACAGCACTAGGATACAGAGTTGTTTGGGGGTGGAACAGTGTCCTCCAAAACATGTCTTCATCTGGCCTTGTTTTTGATGGGGGTAAAATAACACGATTTTGTCAGGCTCAAAGACTGTACTTGAATTACCACTTTATTCAATATATTACATCTTTATAAAATTTGTTTTTAAAACTACATCATCTCCCATGCTGTCCTAAAGCTTTCATTTGATCTGTCCTACCTACTTGCTTTAAAAAAGAAACCAACCAATGCAAAAAAAGAAGAAGAAGAAGAAGAAGAAGAAGAAGAAGAAGAAGAAGAAGAAGAAGAAGAAGAAGAAGAAGAAGAAGAAGAAAGAAGGAAAGAAAGAAAGAAAGAAAGAAAGAAAGAAAGAAAGAAAGAAAGAAAGAAAGAAAGAGGAGGAGGAAGGAGAAGGAGAAGGAGGAGGAAAGGGAGGAGGGGGAGGTGGACGGGAGCGGGAGGGGAGGGGAGGGGAGGGGAGGGGAGAAAAGGAAGAGGAGAAAGAATTATTGTAATTTCCAAAAATCACCCTAGACAAACATGCACCATACATATCAATGTAACCAATTTGTGTGGTGTTCTCTCCATTTATGATGCTACAAGTGAGTTCACCTTCCTCTGGCTACACTACCCTTTGGGACAAGTCTCTTTCTTCCCACTTAATTTCCATTCCCACTCAAATACAGCATAAAAGATTAGAACATTACATAATGGGAGTGCTATGGCATTCATTTTGAAGAAAAGAACACTTGGATTTAAATCCAAAACGTTGATCATAAAAGGTGCTTAGTAAGATCCTACCTGTAAAACATCTTTCTGATTAAGAGCCGGGCGTGGTGGCGCATGCCTGTAATCCCAGCACTCGGGAGGCTGAGGCAGAAGGATCGGTGAGAGTTTGAGACCAGCCTGGGCTACAAAACTGAGCTCAAGGCCAGCCTGAACTGTACAGCAAGACCCTGTCTCAAAAAGAAAAAAAAAGAGTTATATTGGCTGTATTGGAGTTCTACATCAAGCAGTTATGTTGTGAGCCTTAAAACATCCTCTGCTACCATGATTACAGAAAAGAAGACATAGTGAAGATCAATTCCCCAGATTAAAAAAAAAAAAAAGTGCTCCATCCTTGACAAGGGCAAGCAGGCTCCCACAGTTAAATAACTGGCCTGCAAGAGGGGCTCCTGCAAACCCGGAAAGTTAATATATGTATCTCAGGTCTGTCTTCTACTATATTTATAGGTCAACAAAACTCATTCATACAAAAGCAGAAGGGAAACAAGATTCTTACAAGTTAAAATAAAGCACTTCAGGGGCCAGTGATATAGGTCAGTGGATTCAAGCACTGCCTCAGGCAAGCTTAGGCAAGTGCAGGAACCGGAGTTTGATCCCTGGCACCACTTGCAGCATCAGCCCCGCACCCAGGGTGGGCTGAGCTGGCTAGAGTCCAGGTGTACTGGCATACACCTGTAATCCCAGTGCTGGGGAGGCTGAGAACAGAAGGATCACTATGAGTCTGGGCTGAGTCATGAGGTCCTGTATGAACCAAATACATTAATGAAAAATAAATAAAGCACTTCAAAAAAAAAAAAAAAAAAGGCAATTGGAAAGAATTCTAACTAATAATTGAAACATCCTGCTTTTAGTTTCTGCTCAATGACAAATTATGTGTCTTTCAGAAAAATATTTAGCCCTTCTAACTAGTCTTAGGTTTTGCATATGTGAAGTAACGATAGTAATAGTGTAGTCCATATTATGATATCTTTATGACATGATTTAAACTCCTACAACGCCTAAGTTAGACGGCAATATTCAAATGTAAGTCTTCTAAATCTAAAATCAATGGCCTTTCTGCTAAGATCTACTGAGCAAGATCATCAGCAGGATTTAAAACTTGTGGTACTTTAACCAGAATTCTAGCAAAGAAACAATGAATTACCTATGAATATACAGAGACTAAAGACTTTGCTTTCATTTTTTTTATCAATTTCATTCCTAGGACAAAGGTCATAGAAGTGAATTGAGCATAAGTTGGTTTTCAGAAATAGGAGAAGAAGCTCTAAAATTACCTAGAAAAGAGATACACAGTGGGGAAAGTAGGGGGAGACATGACAGTTGAGGACGTGGTGGAAGATATTGCTAAGTGCTCTACAAGTAAGAATTTTTGAGTCAAAGAATTATTTTGGTTGCAATGAATGCTTCTCTTTCCTGTCATATACAGCTGTCTCCAGTACTTTGACTGAAGAAATATTTGCTTATCTTTCTACCCACTACTCCATTATAGGCCTTTTTTATACACTGCAGTGAATTGAGCTGGGAAGTATCATCAGCCACTCTATTGCGTTTGTTTCCTCTCCATCCTTTTTGGGATACATAAAGGTAGCAAAATGAAATTGGTTGCCATGCTTGACTTCTCTCTTTGGTCTAATTCGTTGCCCATTCTTTTTGTTTGTTTGTTTGTTTGTTTGTTTTTGTTTTGTTGTGTTGTGTTGTGTTTCAGGGAAAGGTCTACAGGGTATTCAGGTTCGCACTACTAGATCAGACTCACAGTGAGCTGCCTGTTTACAGACTCTAAAGAGCTGGGATTATAGGCACACACCACCATGCCCAGCCTCAATTGCCTTCTCAGGGTGCCCCAGGCGGGGGACCAGTAGGGCAGACCTGGTCCCTGCACCTGCTTGCAGGTGCTTTAATCCACTGAGCTATTTGGCCGTCCCTTGTTGCCCATTCTTACAAATAGAAAGAACCCATATATAAGTTTTCTGAGAGTTGAGAAAAGATATTAGAAACATCAGATGTTGGGAAGACAATCTTATATTATTTCCTCCAAAAATTTTTATCTTTTCATATATGAATGTGTACATTTTCTAAAATAAATTTGAACTATCTTAGAGAAAAAATACACATAACTGAGCTATTAAAAGTGAGATAAAGGCAGTCTTTATTTTTCTATCTTATACATTTTCAAGGGAAGGTAGTATCTTGCATCCAAAATAAAATATTTATAGAGCATCCTAAACACAAACTTTAAAACCCCCAGATTTATTTGTAGTTTTACTGTCAGTCTCACTGTATAACTGAATACAAATAAAAATTTAGAGAACAAATAATATTCATATTTCTCTGGTGCAACTATTGTCATCAACATTATGAAAATTTTTACACTTGAAGAAGTCAAGATATTAGATTATAGTTCTTTTGTAAAAAAAAAAAAAAAAAAAAAAAAAAGTTGAATTGATCTGATTTCTGTCATCACAAACCTTAAAAGGTCACATTGGAAGCAGAGTAGGAACATTAAATCAGCCAATAATTTAACAGCATGATACACAGGATGGGTCAAATATAATGGAAACATCTCTTGCGTGGTCATCCTGACCTAGAAGTCATCAGTGATGGCCTTTATTTTAGGTGAGAATATGCAATTTGGAGAAAGTCTATTTTTAATGCCTATATGGAACATCTAGAGGCTACTGGGTCTACAACCTGGGCCTCAGTAGGGAAGTCAGCATTGAACTGACTGTTATTCTTAGTTATTTCTTATCATTTATTTACACACGCATTCTAAAGAAGATTTGGGAGACAGCAAATGTATTCAATAAAGCTATCAAGTTGGAGGACACCTGGTGCACTACAAATCCTTATATCTTGAAAAGGGAAAACTCAATCAGTATAATCTGCAGCAATTCACATTTACCTTGTGTCTTCTTCTCTGGAGACTCAGTCTAGGACCACAGTGTAATAGAAAGAACCCTAGACAGGGAGTCTGGAGACGTGGTTTCCAGTTCCAACTTGCCCGTTAGCAATGTGATCCTAAGCAACTCACTTGAACTCTCAGAGGCCTCCACTGAGAGATGGCGGGATCATTTGATCTCTACAGTCCCTTCCAACTATAATGGGAATTCTCTTTGAGCTCTGTTTGGTCGCTCATTATCTGGGTCCTTTTCTCTCTTCAGTGACCTTTGCTTGGCCTCTGAGGTGCTAATTAGCACTTCAACTTTAGAAGGCAAGGAAAGAAGGTAAAAGCCTTTGTTCTTCGCTAGCTATTATGACAAGAAAACATTAAAATGGGAAAAATAGACATTACCTAAACTACTATTTAGACATGAAGTTTGAAGATTATGATAGATTATCCTATCTCATAGGTTCCAGGACAATCTGAATTCATGCCACACCAAAGAAAATCATTTGAAAGAGTGTCATTTAAACTAAGTGAAGGGAGCTAGGGAGATAGTTTGGTGGTCTAGTGCCTGCCTGGCAAGCACATGGACCCGAGTTTGATTCGCAGTACCACATGCTGTGCTGGCCCAGGAACCTCAGGCAGGCTATGCCTGCCACCAAGACTGATGTGTTGTTGTGCTCCTGTAATCTCAGCACTGAGGAGACTGAGACAGGAGGAACACTACAAGTCTAAGCAGCATAGTGAGACCCTGTACCAAATAAATAAAGAAATTTTAAATATTAAAAAAAATAAAATTAAGGATGTCTGTATTTGTAGATCTTCCCATGCATTTGTACAGATGTCTTAATAGTATCTGAATAAGGTGTTTTCAGAAAACTACAGAATTTAGTTTTTATAAAAGAAGACAATTATCTAGCCCAACACAAAACTTTCTCTTTAAATGTGATTAATGACAAAACGACTTAGAAAGGGAAAAATTAAGCTCCATGAATACAATGAATATAGATGGACTGTAAGGGACCACAGAAGAAAGGGATTGAAGGTAAATAGTGTACCTAAGGAGAGTAACCTAGAGAGAAAACATTCTCTTGGGTTTTCACAGAGAGTGAACTGGTCAAGCAATGGTCGTGAGTCATCCAAATGTTAAAATTGTTGACACTGACAACAGTTCTACAAAACACTGTACATGGTTCCAAAGTAAATCCTGAGGGGATTTGATTGACCTTTGGAGACACAAAAACTACATGTTTTGTTATACAGGTCTTGCTTTAACTTGCCCTTAGCCATCCAGCAGAAAAGTTTAAACATGATGCATAAAACGTAAAGGTAGTTTAGCATGCTGAGCTATAAAAGGCTCTAATCAACAGCTTCCAACATTGCCAGTTTTGCCAGCAGCCTACTGCAATTATGGAACATTTGACTATGTATACAACTACCTTCTCTCAGATTAAAGAGAAGAAATCTATTGTACTAATGACCATTAGAAAATTTATCATGCCTGTGCTCTGTATAACTACAATGAGGACAACAATATGCATTGTATCAATTATTGGGAATGTACTACTAATGTGTTTTGAAATTGTCACATTGTAATTTCTTGTTAAAATTAATTTAAAAAAAGAAAAAATAGCAACCATGATGAAAATATGAAGCCTTGATGAACCAATATATCTCCTTTTAAAGAAATTACTGATGTTTGTAAAAGGAAACTCAATAAATGATGATAATAATGATGCCCATGGGGGGGGACAATAGGTGGACTGAGCAAAATTGGGCAATTTCCAACAGAGTCAGCACAGTGTGTTCAAGTCATGGGAAACTTTGTGAGACTTCTGTAAGCTTTCCTGAGATTTGGGGCACAGTTTCCTAGTGGTATGCAGTCCCCCTGCCCTCTATGTGGAAACTGCTCACATCCAGTATACTCAAACTTGAGCATGTGTCGTCATCCCCACTGGACAAGCATGGGCTTGTTCTTTCCCCCAGGCTTGTAATTCCTGCCTGGAATCAGCGTCCACATGAACATTTGAACATGTTTCTAGGTGAGGCTGATGTTGCCCCTCACTGTAAGAACCACTAGTCTTGCACATTCTATTTCAAGAATTCAGCACGAAGTCTGCAGTCTTCCCAAAGATGGGCTAGAGAGAGAAAGGACTTCCTAGTCTCCTTTTCCTCCAAGTCTGTGGTTGCATTGTCCTGCAGCTCCTCCCTGGGGCTGTCTGCCCCTACTGTGTCCTTGAGCTCTGTAACTCCCTTGAAAGGAAGCCCACATCTTATTCATCCTGTCAAGTTTCCCCAATCTATAGCAGAGTCAATCCCCATCACTTCATAAATGGACCAAAAACATGCTTGAGCGAATTCAAGAATGACTTTACCTGCACTTTTGAAGTCAAATATGTGGCATGGGTGTAAATCAGTAGTAGAACATATATTCGACTAATATGAGGCCTCGGTTCAATCCCAGGATCACCAAAAACATTTGAAGTCATTGAAAATCATGCTGAAACTGAATCCCCTAAAGAACTAGTTAAAATTCATAGTCTCGTTCAGAAAGTTGAGAATGATGCCTAAAGCCTCCATTTTTCTTTTTAAGTGTATTTTACTTTATAATTGGATTGAATTGGGTTGGGTTGGGTTGGGTTGGTTTGGGTTGGATTGGACTGGACTGGACTGGACTGGACTGGATTTTTTTCATACACAGTATTACTGTGGTGCCCAGCAGGCCTCCGATTCCTAGACTCAACCAATCCTCTCCCTGGGCCTCCCAAGTAGTCAACCTACCAGGTGTCATTAAGTGCAGCTGTATTTGAATTTACAGCAAGGTCCAGGTGAGGTAACTTCAAGGCTTTCCCACAGGACTCTTTGACAGCACAATTCCAGGGTGGTTCCCAGTCCCATGAAGTCCAAATCAGTGGGTTGTAGCCTGGACATCAGTACTTTTAAGAAATGCCTCAACATTTCTACTGCACAGTCAGAGCTGAGAATACCTCATTTGTGTGTGAACAGCACAATACAGTCAAATTTTCTAAGAAATCCAATTTATACATTCCAGATTATTGAAGTTTTATATTATTTCTGATGGCATTTATGTTGATGGTGCCAAATATGCAATTTTATTCTCTTTAAAGTACTTAACATAAAATCACATCTTGGCTCTAGGTATCACTATCTATTTTGGCCAAAAAGTTCTGAAAGTTTTGGAAATAAAGATTTACTCAATACTTAAAGTTTGGAGCCTGGCAGGATGGCTCAGTGGTCTAAAGCACCTGCTTAGGAAAGCTTGGGCAGCTGCAGGGACCATGGTTTGATCCCCAGCACCACATGCTGTGCCAGCCCTGCCCTCAGGGCAGGCTGAGCCAGCCATAAAAATAAACAAACAAACAAACAAAAAGTTCTGAAACAAGAAAAAATAAAATAAAATAAAAAATTATTTAAGAAAAAAAATACTTAAAGTTTGCTTAATACTTAATTTGGTCCAGGGAGATAGCTCAGTAGGATGAGTGCTTGCCTGGTAAGCACAAGGTCCTGAGTTCAATCCTTGGTACTGCAAAAAAAAAAAAAAAAAAAAAAAGTTTATTCGGGTTTCTAAAACAACTACATTTAAAAAAAATCAGTAACTATCTTAGGCAATTAAAATTATGACAGTCATTTTTCTTAGAACCAGGATAATGGAAAAGCACTGTCGACAACAATGGATTCCAAGTGTCAGGTGTCACAGTATCTGGTCCTGAAAGGCAGGCTCCAAAGCCTTCCGTTGCTTTTATGGTCCATCTTAAACAAGCAGAGTCTGGCTTTTCTTTTTCTTTCTAATGCACAATTTCATTAAAGTCAGAACAATGACTTCTTCTAGAGATGTAAATCTTTGAGGCTAGACTGGAAGACAATGTGAGAAAAGATTTCACTTTCTAATTTGCCTGTATCAAGTCATCTGATAACACATCAATTCCTTTGTAGGAGTATTACTCTGATGTTATGTCACGAGCCATTAAAAGAAAATTCTCAAGACAAAACTCTTATATTCTGTAATCTTTAATTCAGTCTTCATCATCTTTCTTTAGATTTTAAATTTTATTTCTGTGTGTGTGTGTGTGTGTGTGTGTGTGTGTGTGGTGTGTGGTGCCAGAGTTTGAAGCCAGAGAGGCTCATACATGTAAGGCAAATGCTCTATCACTGAGTTGTACCCCTAGCCTCAACTTTTCTTAATATTTGAACATATGAAAATAAAACGTTCAAATAGCAATGCTCATACATGCATTTGTGAGAAGTGCAGCTCTCCATTTTAAGCTTCCTGTTTTTCCAGGTCTTTTATTCACTAGTTTCTTAGATTTTTGTCAGGCTTGTTTTGGCTTATGGGCTTTATAGGCCTAAACTGAAAATGATACTATGATGTATTAATAATTCCCAGTACAAATGTGGTGCCAGGGGCTTATGACTTCCTGTGGACACAGCCAGTGTTCCTGGTTACTCCAAAACAGGGCCCTTTTCATGTGATCATTTGTTCTCTGAGCCTAGACACCTGGCTCAGAGCAGAAAGCAGGTTTACTTTATCTCCCAATTATTTTTCCTGGTGCTCAAGAAGAATGCCCTGCTTTCCTAGTCCCTCTACTAAGACTCCCCCGAGGAAGACACTTTCCCTACCACTCCAGGCCTGGGACACACTGCACTATACACCTGAATGAATGAATCCATGAATGATAGATCCGTTCTTTATGGACCATAGAGTCTTTTTTGTGGGTACAGGAAGATTTCTCCTTTGAAATAAGACTGGAAAAGTCCTTCCCTGATAAGGGAATACTTGTCAGACCCGACCTGCTCCTTCACCACAGCACAGAAGGACACATGCAGCCGAAAGGGTTGGGGTTCCGGGGAGGAACCTCAGCGTCCTCCTGACAGAGAAAACAGCTTGGCCTCCATATAGCTATAATCACGCTCTGTTCCTTTCCTGGAACTCCTTCTCTTTGAAAGCCCTTGATGCCTTCCCTAGTATTTTCAGGCCTAGAGACGATGTTTACACATCTTGTTTTGAATTTTTATACCATTGTTTTTATTGCTTTTTTGTCTTATCTTTAAAATAAAAATTGAACTAAAAATTTATTTTAGAAAGAACTATAAAATAAAAAATCCATGTTTATAGGGAAGGTATATTAGTCTTCCTTCATAGTGCACAAGAAAGATCTTATAAGTATGCCTTCCACTATTAAGTCACCAGGGTTCCTTTAAAATATAACCCAATCTCCACCTGAGTTTCCACCAATCTTCCACAAGCACATCTGTGTCATAACGTAAGGAATGGTTATATGGTTGACTTTGCTCTTACTATTTAAATAAGGCAGCCTAGATCATGCTAAACCTTTCCAATAGGGGCTACTTGATCTAACACAGTTCTAGAAACAGACCGCATAATCAATTCCAAGTCTCTGGCTCCTGGGCTCCACTCAGCAGTCTCCAGAGGCCCTAAAAGTGAGCGAGAACATCCCGTGCAGCAGGAGGAAGCATTGTCCTTGGCCCGCTCTGTAGCTGCTGCTGATTCTCAGGATGATGAAGAGAAGCTCGGTTATGCATTGAGTCGAGACAAGCTGGGTCCTTCAGTTAAGCCTCCCTCCACCCTTATACTCTTTACAATAAAAGGTTGAAATGAAAACCTTTAAAAAACTAAGAAGTGAAACCCATGTTTCTTTTCTGTTAGTCCTAAATTTCCAAGCAATTATAATCATCAGAGATACTGAAACAGTATGACTTGCATATAGGGAAGGATATGAATGGTGCCAAGTTCAATAAATTATGCTATTATGAAATAAGTGTGTGAGAGAAAGGCCAAGTGCCAGAAGACAGGGGGCCAGTAAGTTTCCCAATGGACTGAAATTCTTACGCTTATAGCTAATCTTGAAACAAAATGAGGCTCTGAACACATTACAGAGAAGCATTAAAAATCTTAGGTTATAAAATCTAAGATCTGACTGTTGTTCCCTCTGATTCCAATTGTCATGGAAACCTCTGATTTCCCATTCTGTTCCTTTTCTGAGATCATCAGTGGTATCCTACAGAAAAGGGAAGCCAGAAATCTGGGGAATACTTAGCTCCTCTGCACCCTGATTTCCAAAAGGGAGAACATAAAGGCTATAAAACTGAAACGAGTGGCAGGTCAACCAGCCATTGGTTCTAATGGGTACAAAGTCTAAAATCAAATATTTCTGAACACTTACAGAACACACTGATCACAGGCAATGACCCTAAATTCAAGAACATTCCTGCAGAAGCATTTTTCCTAATAGATGAATAATAGGGTAGGAATCACAGATATGTAAAACATTGCTAAGATTAGTAATATGGTAGAGTGACTATAGATATGCTAATTCTCCATTTCAGTAATCACACCTGTAATAAATGTGGAAGGTTAGTAAATGGGAAATGCTTAAAATTAAGTAAACCCTGTGTTACTAATCTTTCCATCACTATCATAAAATGCCTGAGATAAGCAATGTAAAAGGAGGAAAGGTTTATTTTGACTCAAGAGTTTCAGCCCACATGGCCCTACTTCTTTTAGCCCTGTGGCAAAGCCATGGCAGAAAGCACCTGGTGAAGGAAAATGGTCACTTCACACCACCGGGGAAGTAGAGAGGCCGACAGAGACAGACACAGAGCTCCAATAACCCCGGCGAGGGCGCGCCTCCTGATGACCTCATTTCCTTCCATTAGTTCCCGCCTTCTGCAATTTCCACCATCTCTCAATAGTGCCACATTGCCAGTGGCCAAACCTTCACCCAGATAATTATCCTCAAACACTGTAGGCATGTTGGAGCAGCACCCCAAATTCCACCTTTCCCAACAGTTCTAAACATTAGTAGAATTCTTCCACAGATGCGTTTCCCACTTTGTCATCTTGGTGCATAGCTGCCATAGTTTTACTTAATCACCAAGGATCAACTGAATCACAGCTATGAAGGAAGCACAGGACTCCAACACAATGCTCCACCCAATGCCAATCCTCATCTGGCTACATTCACAAAGGCTATTCCCTCCTGAGCTTTAATCAAGTTGATTGGTGCAATTTAGGTATATACAACAATCATATCCATCATAGAGATTTGGTACTTATGCATGATATACTTTGATTTGCCTGTTTTCCCCTCCCATTTCCCTCCCTCTAACTTCTCTTCCCTCCATTTTAACAAAGATTTGTTTCCACTCCACCCCTTTTTGCTCACTTTTTCTTTGCCCTTCCATCTTTCCCCATCCCCTCCCTTGTTCCCCTTTCCTTTTGAACAGTTTCTTCCCATTTCACCATATATCTTGGACCATTTGATTCTTATTTATACTTTTCCTTTCTCACACCAGTGAGACAGTGATATTTAGCCATGCATGACCAGCTTATTTCACTAAAGAGTATGGTCTCAAGGCCCATCCAATTAGCATATATGTCTCAAGGTTATTCTTCTTTATGGCTGAGTAGTACTCCATTATATTCTTTTTAAAACACCTTTTTTATCCATTCAACACTTAATGGGCATTTGGGTTGCAATACTGTACCCCTATAAACATGGATGTGCATGTATCACTGTGGTGTGATACCTTTAATTCTTTTTTCAAAAATACCAAGAAGGGAGATAGCTGGATCAAATCGGATTGCTAGTTCTACTTTTCTTGAGGAATCTCCACACCGACTTCACAGTGGTTATACCAGTCTTCTCTTCAGCCAACAGGAGCAAAGGTTTCCCTTTTCCCCTCACAGCCTTGCCAGTATTTGTTATTGGTCAGTTTTTTGAAAATAACCATTTTTGGGGCCCGGCAGGATGGCTCAGTGGTCTAAAGCAGCTGCAGGCGGCTGCAGGGACCTCGGTTCGATCCCGGGCACCACATGCTGTGCCAGCCCTGCCCTCAGGGCAGGCTGAGCCGGCCATAAAAATAAACAAACAAAAGTTCTGAAACAAGAAAAAATAACTAAAATTTAAAAAAAAAAAAAAAAGAAAATAACCATTTTTTCGAGAGTGAGGCAGAATCTTGGTATTGTTTTAATTTACATCTCTGAAATGACCAGTTATTTGAATATATATATATATATATATTTCTTCTATTTATTTGTTCTGTGTATGTTCTGGATATGAGTCCTTTGTCTGAGGAACAGCTGACTGGGGTCACAGTAGCACTTCTCAACTAAAGCCTCCTTTTCTGTCTTCTCAGCTCCCCAAATTAAATGACTCCAATAAGGAAGATGAAACTTTAGATTGAAATGGTGCCCTTTGGTCCTCTAGCCCCCACTCTATTATAGGTTTAGCAACCTGAGTGAGTGATTTAATGAAGCTGCATAGGAAATACCCTGGCAATGTGTGGCAGAAGACCCATGTGCTGTTCATGTTGTAGGCAGCTGAATTAGATAGAAATATAGGTAGTCAGACAGAGTCAGGCCCTCAAGGAAGACATGGAAAACAAGGTGACTTTACAACTAGAGAAAGACACTCCTCTGCCAGAGGGCCAGATCTCAAGACAAGAACAACAAAGCAACTAATTACTTCCCTAGCGATGGGCATCAGGGATTGATATTCTAAGCAGATATCAATCACCTTGAAAGAGCCTAGAAAGAGTCATGAGCCCAAGCCCAACAGGTGGTATTATTGCCCCCTTGCTATGTGACTTGCCTCCCCATTGGGTCCCGATTTTAATCAATTTTACCTGAGCAATGGTGCTTGTAATCTCATTGGTTGGTCATAGTTTTGTCCCACCTCATGCCCACCTAAGCGAGTTCCCATGTCTTCTTCATAACCTTAGACTCACCTCACCACATGGTTTGCCTCTATAAAAGTCCCTGGAAGAGCCACCTTCCCGGGGACACCCACTTGGGACCCCCCCTCCTGTCTTTCTCTCAGACAGGAGCTTTCTTTCCCTCAATAAATATGTTCTGATCATTACCTCCAGTTGTTCCCAAAATTCATTCTTTGGTTTTAGAGAACACAAACTCGACCCAGGTACTTTTCAGGTTAGGGATCAGTTTTCCCTATGTCATTTTGGAGGTTCCCTATTGGAAATCATCCACCCCAGATCAGCTTTTTTCTTCCTGCATCACTAGGATTCCACTTAAGAAGTAACTAAATCTTTTAAAGCGCCTTCATCTGCTGTAGTATAGCAGTTGTTTATCCAGAGTCAATTCAATCATAAATATGAACGTTCACATTAGAGCCCAGCATTAGAGCTTCCAGTATTCTAAGTGAAAGCCACATTCCCACGTCTCTAGCCTCTGCATCTGCCTTTCATTTTAACATCCAAGTATACGGGTTCAAACCTTTATCTCACTTTAGGCACTCCAGGACCATTGGGGAGATTTGGATTTATTTGACCTAATAATTTTGACTGAAAAAATAACTGGATGTTGAACTCAATTTGAGGCAGTAGAAATAGGACCTAAAAAGCAGATAAATGAAACTCCTTTGCTCAAGGAGCCGACATTCTGCATGTAGGTTTGGGGTGTGGAGTTGCAGAAGGGGTAAGATGATGGGGTGGGTGCACTGTGCAGTCCTCTCCCTTCCCTGTGGCCCCAGTACCCTGCAAGAGGCTGGCATATCTCTTTGCCCTAGTGGGAAATTCCATGCCCACTTTCTTCCTCCACAGGAGAGTGCCACCAATACCTGCTCATGTGTGCAACACATTTTCTGTCTTTCTTTCTGTCTGTCTGTCTTTCTTTCTTTCTTTCTTTCTTTCTTTCTTTCTTTCGTCTTTTTGAGACAGGGTCTCACTATGCAGTTCAGGCTGGCCTTGAGCTGACTTTTGTAGCCCAGGCTTGGCTTGAAGTCACATCGATCCTCCTGCCTCAGCCTCCTGAGTGCTGGGATTACAGGCGTGCACCACCGCGCCTGGCTGTGCAACACACTTTCCAAGGAGATAAAGGGCTGCAAAAATGGGACCACTGCATAATGAAATGGAAGCAGCAGTTTGAAATGGAACTTTAAAACAAAAAAAAAAATTAATTCATCTCAAAAGCCAGTTTCAGGCCAGCCACAGACCTCAGCAGATTAAAACACCTGCTTAGGCAGATGCAGGGACCAGGGATCGAACCCCAAACCCCAGCACACTGGTTCTGGCCCTGCCCCCAGGGTGTGCTGAGTTGGGAACTGAGACTGGGCATGGTGGCCGTGCTTGTAATCCCAGCTCTTGGGAAGCTAAAAAGAAGAGGTTCACCAAGAGTCCAATCTGTGTAGTGAAACCCTATAGATACTGCGCAAGCAATGTCCGTGACTCATCCAGATGGCTGACACTGACAACAGTTCTACAAAGCACTGTACGTGGTTTCAAGGTAAAACCTGAGGGGATTTGACTGACTTTGGGAGATACAAAAGGTACATGTTCTATTATACAGGTCTTGCTTTAACTTGCCCTTAACCACCCAGCAGAAAAATTTAACCATGAGGCATAAAACATAAAGCTAGTTTACTATGCTGAGCTATAAAAAGCTTAAATTGACAGCTTCTGACATTGCCAGTTCTGCCAATAACCCACTGAGATTATGGAATGTTGGACTATGTACACCACTATTTTCTCTTAGTTCAATGAGAAGAAATTTTTATACCAATGCTGATTAGAAAAATTATCATGCCTGCATCCTGTACTTTAAATAACTGCTGTGAAGACAGCAATACACATTAATTATTGTGGCTGTACTACTAATGCGTTTTGAAACTGTCGCATTGTTATTTCATATTAAAAGTAATAAAAAATAAAAACAAATAAATAAAAAGCCAGTTTCCATTCTCAGTGGAGAATGGTCGGCTCTCATTCTCCTTCCCGTGGCTCCCTGCCATCTTCCCCCAAGATCTCTCTCCCAAGACTCTTTTCCCAGCTCCTAGACTTGGCAGCTTCCAGCCCTGTGCCTCATTTCCCTTCTAGCTTTCTCATACAAAGAAATTCACCCACAGCCTCCGGAATGTGCCCTGGGGGTGGCATGGATGAAGAGGGAGGCTTCACCTTTCCCACCCAAGAAGTCTACCAAGATATTTCCTAGAACAAAGAGCCATGTTGCCTGTTGTGAATTATGCCACTCTTTTGCTGCAAGAAAGCTCTTGTAGTCTGTTCTGTAGCTTCAGGAGAATTGATTTTCTCATTACAGTGAGCCAACATTTGTGGAAAAACAATACGCAGAATGAATTGCTAAGGACTGTTTCTACAGCAGAATTTAAGTAGTCTCATTAACACAGACTTAGAAAGATTCCAAACAAAGAAGAAACCCATCCCAGGCACTCAATATTGAACAAATAGAGAAAGACAAGCCTTTTAAAAAAGAAAACTACATCAGTAGTATAATACTACATCAAAATGGCTTTCAAATATATCAAAGGTTTATGCAAGAAACACAAAGAAGGAACTGTGAAAGTATTCAACATAATTAGGGCCAAGGAGATAACTCAGAAGAATAACCACTTGCCTGGCAAGTGCAAGGTCCTGAGTTCAATCCCTGGTGCTGAAAAAAAAAAAACAATGATTACAGTTGTTCATAAAAATACTCTTGAATAGAACAATCTTTTAGTATAATATTAAATCCAGAAAAGTAAAGAACAAAAGGTTAGCAATCAGCTTATGTGTGTTTACCTTCTTTATAACTATCATAAACCAACTCAAAAACAAGTGGGAAAACAGTGTTATACAATAGATTAAAGCAGTTTCTTCTATACAGTAAGAGCTCAGATCTTATCAAATGATATATGGCCTACAAATGATAGAGTAGAAATGTAGCTCCCAGCCTGTTAGATGTCAGATACACCAACTTTGTATTCTCCAAAATCAAAGAATGAATTCTAAATAACAACAGTGGTTTAAAGTAGGAAATTTTATTGACAGAGATAGGAGCAGACGCAGAAAATGGTTTGCCAAAGAGCTCACTTCTCAAAGGAAGTTTTATAAGAGAAAATCACAAAGTGGATACAGTATGGGACAAAACTATGATTAACCAATAACATGACAAGTATAACTGCAAAATGTTGATCCAATGGGGATGCAAGTCATATAGCAAGTGCTCACGAAAAGAGCAGGGAACTTTTTTGGAAGAGATGAGTCAGGAGGTCCTGGTCACCCACATGGGTGACTGATGCCTAGCTATACTTTATGGAACCAGGTTTTACCAATTATAGTATACCATCTAAGCCCTGGGCGATGTAGGTCTACTCATTCTGGCTTTGTCTTGAGCCCTGCACTTTCAATGCACATGCAGCCATAGTTGTAATGTGTTCTCTGCTTTGGCACTGACTCTTTCAAAGGCCTAGGCCTATCTGACTCCCTCTAATGTTTCTACCTAACTTAGGTATCTATAATAAAAGTGAACAATTGATTTAAAAAATAAGCAAAAAATAAGAACTGGTAATACTACTAACAAAAAAAACATGATCATCTTCAATTATATTTAAATAAATGAACATTTTTAAAAGATGATGTTTTCTGCTGAGCATACCGGCAGATACAGTAGTGCCCCAGCTCACTAACATCTCTGTTCAGAAACTATTCAATTCGCAACTAACAGCTTTCTGAAAAATTTCTGTTTCCATTCTCAAATTTTGCATCGGGTAAGGAAGGTGACAGCTGCCCCCCTCCCTGCATCCACATAGACATGATCACCCTCCCCAGGGTCATGGAAAGAACTGTGAACCATCCCACTACTGTGTATCAAAATGTACAATAACTAGTTTTGGTAAAAAAAAGGAAATGTTATTTTCATACACTATGAGTATGAATATCAAATTTGTGCCAATTTTTGGATAATTAGGCAATGACCAATACTGAAACTTCATTTGTCACTCCTTTTCTTGAGGCATTTGTTAAGGGAGGTATCTTAGCCACTTTCCTCAACACTGAGGTACCATGTTCTGCACCACAACCTGAAAGATGGGAACTTTATTTTGGTTTAAGTTTTCAGTCCATGGTTGGCTGGCTCCAGTGCAAAAAAAAAAAAAAAAAAAAAAATGCATGCTAGAGGGGCATGGCAGAGGGAAAGGTATTTAATACATGGGGGCCAGGAAGCAGAGAAAGAAAGAAGAAGCCAGGGAGAAAAGTCATCCCCACATGGGTCATGTTCCCATTGGCCAACCTCCAATGAGACCTACTTCCTATCAGTACATTCAGCTGCTAACCTCAACAGTGACCCAGTGACCATCATCCACACTGTCTCAGTTGCTTTTTACTTGTTGCTGGAACAAATACCTGACACTCAAAATGAAGGAAGAAAAGATTTATTTAGCTCACAGACAGTGGAGGTTTCAGTCCATACTCAGCTGGATCCAAGGCTGAGGGGCACATGGCAGAGAGCAGCAGTTCATGGTGGTAAAACAACAACAATGGCGACAGAGGCAGCCAACCAACCAGGGCAGCAGACAGCAACTGTGCCAGTCTGTCTCTCTGTCTCTCTTTATATTACATTCAGGCTCTCCGCCTCAGCCTATCCACCTTAGGCTACACCCATAATCCCAGAAGTACTTAAAACATCATCCCAGGAATCATGGATCAAGTCTCCAACTCTAGATCAGTACTAAAACACATAATCCCAGTGACTTATGAGTCAAGTCTCAATCTATAGAAGTCCCCACCCCATGAATGCATGAGGCTTTGGAGGGACAACTAGACATAAACTATAACACACACACACATGAGAATCTGGGAGTCAATTTAGATCCAAACCAGAACATTCTGTCCCTGGGCCCCAAGACACTTTTTTCAATATCATTATGCAAAATGTAATTAGTCCCTCTGTAAGAGTCAGCAATGTTTTAAAAAGTCTAGTACTGCTGAAAAGTCCAAGTCCAAAGTCTCTTCTTCTGAGACAAAAATCAAACCCTTGGCTGTGAACCCCTGTGAAAATCTAAAAGAAAGTTAAGTATAGGCACAGTGAGACCCTGTCTCAAAAAAGCCAAAAAAAAAAAGAAAAAAAAGAAAGTTAAGTATGCTCAGTAGTCTGCGGCGCAGGGCACACATTCCCATTCCAAAAGAGAGAAGGAGGTGATGAGGGGAATAAAACTTTGGAAAACTAAAACTTAAGACCAAAGTCGCTGACCTGCACAGAGAAACTGTCTATGCAAGCCCTGTTCTGCCCCCTCAACCCTATGTAAAGAAATAAGAAAGGTGCTTGGTGCTTAGACTTTGGGGCCCCTAGCTTCTCTGAGAGTGCTAGTATAGTATACTGGTTCCCTTTACCTCTTGGACTGCTTCTCAGTTCTCCGGTGGTGACAGGTTCACTGCAATGAAGGGAGACAGGAAGGAAAGGCATCAGTACAAGATCAAAACCTGCAGAGCTCGGCTGGTGATGTAGCTCAGTAGCACAAGCATCTGCATGGCAAGTGCAAGGTCCTGAGTTCAACTCCCGGTACCAAAGGAACAAAACCCTGAAGGATAAATATTAAATCGTGTACTTCTGTGTAGAGCACCCAAGGCCATTTGTAGCAAGAAGTAAACCCTAAGGGAATTGAGCAGCCCTTCCCTTCCAGTGGAAGCCCACATGGCTTCTCTGGACAGCAGTTTCTCTCACTGCTAGAAATTTTTCTCAACAGAAGAATTACAACACCAGCAACTCCATCTTCCTGAGGTCTCCACTGCACTTTTGACTTTATTCTCACAAATTTCATATAAAGTCCTCTCGAGAACATATTCCCTGACCTCAAAGGCCTTCTTTTAAAATCTTTGTGGAAGCTTCCCAAGCAACTGTTGCATTCTGCATCCCCTAAAACCTGCACCACATGGGCAATGCCAAGGTCTGCTGTGACCTTGCGCGATAGCCCGACCTCTTTGACTATGGCTGCCACGAGCTCTGAGCGCCATGTGAAGTGAATCTCAGGGAACCAATTTCTAGGGCTGCTCATCTCCAGTAGGGGACCTGGGGACTCTGTTCTCCAATGAAAACTTTATAGTCTGTGCTCTTGAACTTGAAAAGGGTTCAGCTTTGCTGATTCCTGCAAGGCATTCAAGCTATCTTTCCTATTGAACCAATGCAAAGCACTTAGTTTATTTTGAGTGAGAACCTTTTTAGCAACCATACTCTCCATAGTCTCATTTACAACCACTTTCTTTCTGATAAATCTGCACACTTTTAAGTCATTTAACTCTGCTGTTTGCTCCTGACTCTCACTGGAGATCTTCCTTCAAATAGCAAACAGAAATCATGCTATAGCCTGAACGCTGGACAACTTTGAAATTTTTTCCACCAGATTAGTCTACTGCCCTTCCTTTCAGTTTTACATTATGCAAAGACTCAGGGCATGGACAACAGTAGAAAACAACACATATGGCCTTGTTTTAGTTACTTTTTACTCATTTCTGGGACAAACACCAGACACTCAAAATGAAGGAAGAAAAGATTTATTTAGCTCACAGTTTGTGGAGCTTTCAGTTTATACTCCAGTTGCTCCAAGGCAGCAGAAAACAACAAAGAGCAGAGGAGGAGCAACAGCTGTGGCATCCATCAAGCCTCTCTCTTCTAAATTCTGTGCCAGTGGAGAGCTCCTCCAAAGTAGCATGGCTGTGAAGATCAGTCTCCTCCAAAGACTAGGACTTTTCCAAGGAAGTAGGGCCGGACTAGGTAGGAAACAGCCAGGGCAGGGCCTGGCTGGGCTGGGCTGCTCACACAAAGTCTCCTTCAACTCTTTTTATACACTTTTTGAAATGAGTCACTCTGGGGTGGCCCGTCTGGCCCTGGAGGTGGAACCAATCATATCCTAGGGCAAGCCCTCCATGTCTGCAGGATGGGGTCCCACAGCCCCAGACATAATGTATCAACTACAACAGGCCTCTAGTCCAACTGCCAATGAAGCTCTTGTTCCCACTGGAAACTTGTGGATCTTGGCCTTTACCATCTGAATTTCTTTCAGCATTCTGCTTGCTCTACTGAGCTTTGACTAAACTCTCCCATCAAGCTTGGGTTACACATTCTAGGGCTTCTGTTTCTAGCATTGCCAAACCTTCCCAAATTCCTTCGATGAATCTGTTCCTAAGGCTTCTGAAATATTTGATTAAGTATGGCCCCAGCAATGATCCCACTCCTGGTACCAAAACCTGTCCTAGTCACATTCCTCATCACTGGGACACAATGCCCAACACCTATGATTTTAAAGGAGGAGATGTTTACTTTGGATCATGGTTTTGTCCAGAGTCAGAAGGATTCAAAGCAGAAATGGCACAGTGGATATAATGGCAGGTGACCAGGTGCTCACCCTGTGGCTGCCAAGAAGCAGAAAAAGAAGGGAGGAGCCAGAGAGAAGAATGTGCCCTTTGAGGGCTGGCCAGATAGCTCAGGGGACTGAAGTGCCTGCTTAGACAGAGCAAAGCGGCCAGGGTTTGATCCCTGGTGTGTCATACCAGCCTGGGGCAAGCTGAGATGATTGAAACTTGGTGTGGTGGAGCATACCTATAATCCCAGGACGTGGGAGGCTGAAAACAGGAGAATCACTATGAGTCCAATCTACATAATGAGACCCTGTAGACCTTGCACTAAATACATAAAGAAAAAATTATGCCCTTCCAACGCCCTTTCATCAGTGCAGCTTTATTATTTTTGGAAACACCAGAAAGATACATTATAAACAACCGAGGTCTCCACTGAACTTTTGACTCTGTTCCTATAGATTCACACCAAATTTTCTCAGGAACACATTCCCTGCTTTCGAAGCCCTTTTTCTGAAATCTAAGCAGAAGCCTCCCTAACTAAACAACTCTTGCATTCTGCATGCCAGCAAAACCAGTACCACATGAATAATGCCAAGGTCTGCTGCTACCTCAAGGGTTATTGTGACCCCTTTAACTATGGCTGCCACAAGCTCTGAGTGCCTAGAGGGCTGAGCACTGGGAAACGAATCCAAGCCAGGGACCAGTCACCACCTCCAGGCAGCCCCCACCTCGTAGCAGCACATTCAGCTATCAGCTCATCAGTGGATTCATGGAGTCATCATTCACAAACATGAGAATTTTAGGTCAAAACCACAGTAGAATTTTTTTCTTTTTTTGCAGCATTCGTTTACCACTGCAACACAACTACAACATTGGAAGTGGTCATGTTAGAAAAGGCTACATAAATCACAGTACATTTTTACAGTAAAATAGTGTGCAAAATATTGTGCAACCATATTACAGAGTAAACTGGTTACTCTTAGAGTTATACTATAGACACATTTTTAAGGCAGGAAAAACAGCAACCCTATTTGCATAAAGAAAAAGAATACATGTGTCACTTCTGATTTACAGTCCTCAAAACTGAAAAGTATTTAGAAAGAGGTATCTTTATCTTTGTGAAACTAAATCGTGTCTATATTGAATTCCTGTTTGACCAAGTGAGAAAAAGAAATTGTTATCCTACTTTCCCCAGGACTATTTTTAAGTTCCATGGGGACTTAGAAAACTGGCAAAGCATTCAAGATCTAGACACACAGGCATCTGTGAGTCATCTTTTCTTCCATCTGGTTTTCCTGATCATTTCATAGAGGGCTGGTACTTAACTGTCACCCACCGATACAGAAATATGTTTCTACCAATCATTAAAATTGTGTGAGTTTTCTTCTAAACCAGTCAGTGAACAGATCCCTCCCTCAGCCCTCTACTCCACCCACCCAACCTGGCTGCCTCAACTCCCCTCCACCTCCAAACTTTTCATAAGTGCCCCACTCTCTGATTATTGGTAGGCACAGCAGGACTTCCAGGAACCTGCCACAGTGATACAGCTGGCAAGGGCACATGCCATACCAGTACTAAATATTACAGAATGCTCAGCCCCCCAC